>JABMCL010000812.1:82500-117500 GCA_018857735.1 Alviniconcha marisindica | reverse complement strand
TACCACACTTAGCTTCATTAATATACTGCCGCTGATTGGCTCTTGTGTTGTTGTTTTTTATCGACGGCGAGTAGCCGGGTGGTTCATTCAGTACAACCCGTGATGAAAGATCGTCTCAAGAGCCGCAAGAGCAATTCGTCAGAAACTACAGTGTCTATCTTCTTTAATGACTGTACCCATGAACCTTTCATTTTAAAGACACCCACCAACACCACCGCAACCACCACATTACACTTCCGCTTCTATCTCTTCAACTCAGTATTCCGAATTTCTTTCACCATTTCCCCTTTCCGAGAATCCCTTCGGGCAACAGAAAATACACGTCTGCACGTGGAAATAGCCAAAGGGTACGATAGCACCGTAGACATTTTGTTGTGCTGGTTCTTCAGCCGTGGGCATGAAGGTGTTTTCCGACTGCAAGTGCCAAGATATCCCCTGTGCCTGGAAATGTTCAGATAGAATCATAGTGCATGTGTGCAGCACGTCATGCCTAATTCACTCCATTCTGCGGTATCCTCCTGATGTTTCGACCATAAGAGCACCGCTAAACACACACACACACACACACACACACACACACACACACACACTCACACACACTACATAGCACCGTAGACACTTCTTCACCTGGCATAATGTTTTCCCACTGCACCAAGATCCCCTGCCAAACAGATAGAACATACATGGCAGCACGTCACGCCAACACTCCACTGCGGTACCCATGCACCATAAGACACCGCAACCACACACACACCACCACGCACACACACACGCACAACACACACACACATACACCGCTTTTAGACACACACACACACCGCTTTTAGACACACACACACACACACACACACACACACACACACACACACACACACACACACACACACACACACGCTACACACACCGCGTAATGTATTAGTTGTGTTGTGTGTGTTAAACGTGGTCATTTCTATAGCGCTATATCTCATCGACTATGGTGAGGGCACCGCGTTTTACAAGATCAACAAAATGGTAGACATAAAACTTCGAAGATAATATGTAAACATTATATTCCACACAAACACGTGAGAGCACACACACAACAGACATAAAACTTCGAAGATAATATATGAACATTATATTCCACACAAACACGCGCGCGCACGCGCACAAACAGATATACAACTTCGAAGATAATACATGAACATAATATATTCCACACAAACACGCGCGCACACTCAAACAAACAGATAAGGCTTGTGAATAGTTCGCACGAGGATTTTATTCTTACCAAATCTTTCGCCTCTTTGAGGCATATATGTGTGATATTGTGATATATATATATATATATATATATATATATATATATATATATATATATATATATGTACAGCTCAGCTGCGCTTACACGTGTATAGATACGCTTTCCGTTTCGGCCCGTTGTTGGGGGGGGGGAGCGGGGGCGGGGGTCATAGTTCAGGAGCTATGTGAGAGTCGAGGTGGCCGTCCTGGGCTGTCCTTCCTAACGAGCCTTCTGGTTTCCGTGGACGTAAAGCAATATTGAACCATGCTTCGGCACTGGTCTCAGCTTGTCCCTAATATGTCAACCGACATCCGAGGACATTAAGCATCACCTGAAGAAGAAGAAGTCAATGAATGAACCTGGACTTGTCAGTCTTTGTGGCAGAAACATGCCTCAGCTTGTCCCTAACATGTCAGCTGACATCTGAAGACATTAAGCAACACTACCTACCTACCTACCTACCTACCTACCTACCTACCTACCTACCTACCTACCCGTTGTTTGGGCCAGAAGCTGCCAAAGTCGACACCGTCCCTCCACCGCGCTGGATCGATGGTGCCCCTCAGTCGTTGTTAACGACTCACGCTCCAGACGCTGCTGTCGTCATCCGGGGTGCTGACTGTCTCCCGACGGGCCATGAAGTTGTAGTAGATGGGTCTTCTCCTCTCGTACTGATGCTGCTTCAAACGTTTTAGGGAGGGAAGGGGGGGGGGGGGGGGGGGGGGGGGGGGGGGGAGAAAAGCAGAGAGAAAAAAAGGTTAGCAACAGTGATTAAGTCGTGGGGTTTGTGGAAGTCGGCGTGTGTTGTTGTGAGTAATTGTGTGTGTGCATCGTCTTACTAGAAGATCGGTCTGATCCAACCGTACTGGTTGACTGGGCGTAAAACACCAGGTTACTTACTTACTCACTTCCTAGAAGATCGCTTTGATCCAACCGTACTGGTTGACTGGGCGTAAAACACCAGGTTACTTACTTACTCACTTCCTAGAAGATCGCTCTGATCCAACCGTGCTGGTTGACTGAGCGTAAAACAACAGGTTACTTACTCACTTCCTAGAAGATCGCTCTGATCCAACCGTACTGGTTGACTGGGTGTAAAACACCAGGTTTCTTACTTACTCACTTCCTAGAAGATCGCTCTGATCCAACCGTGCTGGTTGACTGAGCGTAAAACAACAGGTTACTTACTCACTTCCTAGAAGATCGCTCTGATCCAACCGTACTGGTTGACTGGGCGTAAAACACCAGGTTACTTACTCACTTCCTAGAAGATCGCTCTGATCCAACCGTACTGGTTGACTGGGCGTAAAACACCAGGTTACTTACTCACTTCTTAGAAGATCGCCTCGATCCAACCGTACTGGTTGACTGGGCGTAAAACACCAGGTTACTTACTTACTCACTTCCTAGATGATCGCCTCGATCCAACCGTACTGGTTGACTGGGCGTAAAACACCAGGTTACTTACTTACTCGCTTCCTAGAAGTAAAGAAGAAGAAGAAAGGATTTCTTGCTGGCAAAAGCAAACTGATGTACACTTGGCACTGGGTGCGATCGGCTTTCTGTAAAGTGGCAGTTCACTCTCCCTCGAAATATTAATAATATGTTATTATGTTATTGCCATAAATAGGTCGGTATGTGTGTGCGTGAGAGAGACAGACAGGCAGACAGAGACAGTCAGACAGACAGAGACACACACAGAGAAAGAAACAAAAAACATAACAATACACCATCCTTTGGCCTTTGGGGGGAGGGGAGGGGGGAGATCGGGGAGGGGAGAAGGGTGGCAGCTATTTAGCTATTATGCAAGCGATCCTAGGCGGCCGGAAAGTACACGTGTAAGTTGAGTTAAAAAGAAATCGTAGTCGAATTCAATCCTGTCCACCCCCACCCGCCGCCCAGTGGTTTTATTTGCGTTGGCGTAAGCAACACGTCTGATACAATTTGGTGGTCTGTTACAAACTGTCTGCCGTTTGAGCTTCATCGAAAAACTGTCCGTTAGCGGACAGTTTTTCGAGACCTATGGTGTAATCAACTATGGCAGCGGTTGGAGGAAGGATGTCGTAAACCAGTGCCTGGAGCTTGCGTCTGCCACCGCCAGAGAGTCCGCGTCAGTGTGTGTACCACGTGCGGCACTTGCACATCCTCCTGATTGCGTCTGCCACCGCCTGGAGTCCGACAAGTGGCTGTACAACTGCCTGCCTTGCCTCCTCAAAACTGTGTAGCGCAGTTTGCGCAACCGTGTAACCAGGTCTATTTTTTTTTTTTTTTTTTTTTTTTTTTTTTTTTTTTTTTTTTTGGGGGGGGGGGGGGGGGGGGGGGGGGGGGGGGGGGGGGGGGGGGGGGGGGGGGGAGGTCCGCGTCAGGTTTGTCCGGATGTCGTATACCAGTGCTTGGAGCTTGCGTCTGCCACCGCCAGAGAGTCCTCGTCAGTGTGTGTACCACGTGCGGCACTTGCACATCCTCCTGATTGCGGTCGCACAACGAACAAGCGCTTGGAGCTCCGACCACAGCGGCTCCGACCCTCCCTCCCTCCCTCCCTCTCTCCCTCTTCTTTTCGTGTGAAGTCGAGTTGGCGATAAAACAACCGTGTAAACCAGTCTTTCTCCTGGTCCCGCGAGTGACTGCGACTTTTTAGTGGATCTTTGATGGTGGGGGGCAGAGTACTCTTAAGGGAGGTCCGGAAGGAGGGGGGTCCAGAATGCAGCGGTAAATGACAAGAGTTGTGAATGAAAAGGATTTAAAGGTGGTGGGGGGGTTGGGGTTGGGGGATCCTGGAGGACGGAGTGTGGGAGGAAAGGCTAAAGCGGTGACCTGCGGGGCTCTTTCTGCTAGAAGTTGTTTTCCTCGGAGCCCTTGATATACCTCAGTCCTTGAAGACATGTTTGAAGTGGAATCTTTGAAGTGAATAACTGTTGGAATGTTTCATGCAGAGCGCTTTGAAGCAACGGTAACCGTCCCCACTTGTATACGAAGCTGACTTCGGTGGATGACTGGTTTTAATTAGTTCAAAGCACCAGCTGACTGACTTCGGTACCTCCAAGTTCACTGCGGCAGTGAGAGTCTTTGGATAAAAGCTCTTGTGTCATCGCTTTCAGTCTAGCCATTAAAAAACAAACGAACATTACAACAACAAGGGAAAAAACAAAAGGTTTTAACTAGCGCTCGAAAGACGTGACCTGAACATGACAATAAAGACCTGAATCGTATACGAAAAATCGCTCCTGGCATAAGAGTAACTTATACAAGGTGCACAAACTCCATCAAAGGTACATCGTCAAATAATTCTCTTCAAACACAACCACCAGAAAGAACTTGACGATGTTCGATGGTAAAGACAGTTATACCCAGGGAATACTTTTGATGGTGCCGGAATCTCTAAAAACAATTTGTAATCTAATAGTCGAATTTGTCACTGCAGTTTTTTTTTTTTTTTTTATCATCATCATTGTCACTGCAGCTTTGTCTTTTATCATCATCATCATCATCATTATTGATTGTACAGCGCTGTTCTCCGCTTTCGAGCAAACTCACTGCACATCATTAGAGGGAGGGATTGAGGTATGTGGCGCATTGTTGATTTAGGTTTTGTACTGTTGTAATGTTTTATGTGTAGCGCTTTGAGCCTCTCGCCTGTATCATAGAGGGGGGGATTCGGCGCATTAGAAATACATTTATTTAGGCTACTGCTGCTAATGGCCGACATTTGCATGCATTTCAGTTTGACGTTTACATAAATCATGTTTTATGTTTGTATACATGGTTGTGTTTAGAAAGCTGTACACGTCTTCTATGGTTAACAAAAGACACCCCCAACCCCAAGAGAGAAAGAGAGAGCGAGAGAGAAGAAAGCTGTCAAATGTAGCGTATTAGTATAATAAGTACTTGACGAGGGGGAGAAAAAAAAAAGAAGCCTGACTCCAGTGTGCCATTTCCCAGCAGTCTTTCCAACCCGCACTTGCCTGGGAAGCCGGAAAAAAGCGCTTTTTCTGCGCCACAATTATTTTCACGCTTGAATTGCTCCCCGAGATCTCTCGTGACAGTCGGCGTATGATACTCCTGTCACATTCCTCGCTCGTGATCACTGACACTTTCGCCTTGCGGCAGTCCTTTTATCAAGCCTTCGCTGGACTGACTTCAGACAAAAACTATGCTGGCTTGATTCTACTGACTTCAGACGAAAACTATGCTGCCTTGATCCTTCAGACTTCAGACAAAAACTGTGCTGCCTTGATCCTTCAGACTTCAGACAAAAACTAAACTGGCTTGATCCTTCAGACTTCAGACAAAAACTATACTGGCTTGATCCTTCAGACTTCAGACAAAAACTATGCTGGCTTGATCCTTCAGAATTCAGACACAAACTATGCTGGCTTGATCCTTCAGACTTCAGACTTCAGACTGGGCGTTCATCATGAACTGCTGTTGTGTCCACATGCATCCGTTTTACGTTGCAACCAAACGTAGTTTGAGAGAGGGGGAGGGAGAGAGGGGGGAGGGAGAGAGGGGGGAGGGAGAGAAGGAGACTGTGTTATGTTTAGACTGTGTCGTGTCCGAAACTGTGTGAGCCAATTGTTTGTTATTTGTTGGGCGGAGAGCTATGTGGGGGGAATGTGGTGGGGGGGGGGGGGGGGGGGGGGTCGTGTGATCTGATGACGTTTGTTCTCCCTGATACAGTGTTTGTGTGTGTGTTTTTTTTTAAGAGTCTTTGTTTGCCTTAGTTATTGTTACCCTGCGTGGCTGACACTTCACACGGATGACCGGACTCTTCTTTTTTTTCTGTCTTCTTCTTCTTCTGCTGCTGCTGCCTCTCCCATTTTACTCTCCACTCAAACTTTGGGGATAAGATCTTCGTCGAAAGTCCTGTTCGAGTCCATGTTTCAGAAGAGGGCGGCTTCACAAGGAGTGGGGGGGGGGGGAGGAGAGAAAAGGAGTGGGGGGGGGGGGTGGAGTGGGGCTGAGGCAAGGGGCCCAGGGGTGGAGATGGGGGAGGGGGGAGAGGCAAGGGGCCCCGGGGTAGAGATGGGGATGGGTGGGGGGGGGGGGGGTAGGAAGTTGCGGATGTCATCACTTGCCAAATGGAAAGTGGTGTAGTGCCCCGGGGAAATCTCCCCGCTGTGTGGAGAAGAATGTGATGGCAATCAGCAGCCATATCGGCCCTGGATTCCAGGGAGCCGGCGCTGGGGATGCCCACCACCGAGGCAGTCGCTGTCAGGCAGTCGTGGTTTGATGAACTCCCCTTAGCTGCCCTGTAGCTCCCCTACCCTTCCTTGTAGCTCCCACCGTCTGCCTCTCACCCATATCCCTGTAGGTCCCACTGTCTGCCTCTCACCCTTCCTTGTAACTCCCTCCTTCTGCCTCTCACCTTTCCCTGTAGCTCCCACCGTCTGCCTCTCACCCATATCCCTGTAGCTCCCACCGTCTGCTTCTCACCCTTCCTTGTAGCTCCCACCGTCTGCCTCTCACCCTTCCTTGTAACTCCCTCCGTCTGCCTCTCACCCATATCCCTGTAGCTCCCACCGTCTACCTCTCACCCTTCCTTGTAACTCCCACCGTCTACCTCTCACCCTTCCTTGTAACTCCCTCCGTCTGCCTCTCACCCTTTCCTGTAGCTCCCACCGTCTGCCTCTCACCCATATCCCTGTAGCTTCCACTGTCTGCCTCTCACCCATATCCCTGTAGCTCCCACCGTCTGCCTCTCACCCATATCCCTGTAGCTCCCACCGTCTGCCTCTCACCCATATCCCTGTAGCTCCCACCGTCTGCCTCTCACCCATATCCCTGTAGCTCCCACCGTCTGCCTCTCACCCATATCCCTGTAGCTCCCACCGTCTGCCTCTCACCCATATCCCTGTAGCTGATGAAGTGTAGCTTTACGTCCACAGAAACCATAGGCTGATTAGGGACGGGGAGCCCAGGACGGCCACCTCCACTTCCACACAGCTCCTGAACTCTGAATCCCAATAGCTCCCACTGTCTGCCGCTTAGCTCGTCTACCTGTCAGCCATATGTATCTCTAAAGCACTCCCACCGCCTGCCTCACACTCGTCCTGTTGAGGCTTAACGTCCACTGACGCCGTCTGCCTCTCACCACGCAGTTGGCTGAAGTGTTGCTGCACGTCCTCAGAAACCGTAGGCTTATTAGGGACGGGGAGCCCAGGACGTCCATCTCGACTTTCACACAGCTCCTGAGCTCACGGTCACGTCCACAGAAACCGTAGGCTTATTAGGGACGGGGAGCCCAGGACGACCTCCTCGACTTTCACACAGCTCCTGAGCTCACCACGCAGCTGTGGGCGTTGACTAAGTACCACGCCGCCTCTTGATGAAGTGATGCTTAATGTCCTCAGATGTCAGTTGACATATTAGGGACAAGTTGTGACCAATGCCGAAGCACGGTTCAATATTCTTTACGTCCACAAAAACCAGAAGGCTCGTTAGGACGGACAGCCCAGGACGGCCACCTCGACTCTCACACAGCTCCTGAACTATGACCACGCCGCCTCCAGTCAGAGAGTGACTAAGTACCACGCCGCCTCCAGTCAGAGTGGCTAAGTACCACGCCGCCTCCAGTCAGAGAGTGGCTAAGTACCACGCCGCCTCCAGTCAGAGAGTGGCTAAGTACCACGCCGCCTCCAGTCAGAGAGTGGCTAAGTACCACGCCGCCTCCAGTCAGAGAGTGGCTAAGTACCACGCCGCCTCCAGTCAGAGAGTGGCTAAGTACCACGCCGCCTCCAGTCAGAGAGTGGCTAAGTACCACGCCGCCTCCAGTCAGAGAGTGGCTAAGTACCACGCCGCCTCCAGTCAGAGAGTGGCTAAGTACCACGCCGCCTCCAGTCAGAGAGTGGCTAAGTACCACGCCGCCTCCAGTCAGAGAGTGGCTAAGTACCACGCCGCCTCCAGTCAGAGAGGTGTCTGTGCCGCCGTGACCCACTGAGTCCTCGGGGATTGGAACTCCGCTTCCGGAAACTTTTTTTTAGTTATCCTCTGCTATTCCGAGGTTTTCAGAGGTGGTTGGAGGCACGAGTATGGTTTTTCTCATTTGCCTTTGGTTTTTTAAAGTTTTACGAAGGGTCATTATTGTGTGGGTATTATGCCGCTGTATTATTTTAAAAAAAAGTGGTAGTTAACCCTTTCGCTGCCCTTTAGGACGCCAAGTGATGCCCGTAGTCAGATATTATGCCGCTGTGTAGAAATGGGATAGTTAACCTTTTCGCTTCACTTTAGGACGCCAAGGTGTTAGCTTATCCTGTATTCTAAGCTGTTGTGGACAGGAAATTGCACCAACTGTGCAGATTACTCGGCGGAGAAAGGGTTAAACTCGTGACGACTCCAAGGTTGAATTCAAAACGTTTTGCTTTGGAATTTCCTGTATTTTCAACTGTTCAGAGAGAGGGGGGAGGGAGAGAAGAGAGGGGGGGTGTGGGGGGGGGGGGGGGGGGGGGGTGTCTTGGCGGGAGTGAACGGGCGTTCAAATTGTTTTGTTTCACGACACGATACTGTTTTCTGTACTAAGTGCGACTTTCCCTCTGCCGTTTCCTAAACAACCAACGTTCTACTTTTTTTCTTTTCTTTCCATCTCCACCTGTGCCTCAAGGTTGAGTGATAACCAACTCCCTTCATTGCCTCTGGTGAACATGAATGAACAGTGCTCATTCCGGCGACCCGATTCACCTGCCTCGCTCAGTCGCTGTCTCTGGTGTTTTCCACACTACGCAAAACCGTCTCCGTCTGCCAAGGAAGCTCGTTCGCCCTGATATAAAACCGCCCTGGTTAACTGGGCGTGAAGCATCGAGTTACTTATACTTACTTCGCTTTGCCAAGGAAGACCCGCGCACCTTGTCCAAGTCACGGCCGGGCTTTTACCGCCGAACTGGCCAAGCGCCAAGCTGGTCGAGCCTCCCGCCCCTTCCATCCATCCAGTTCCCTGCTTACTAATTGCCTACCTGGATAGTCGTGATTAAACCCATGGCGGGAATTTATCAATAATCTCCAGCCCGGCGCCGGAGCGAATTAATTAACGCCACAACCCCTCCCCCTTCCTTCCCCATCTCCCCCGTCCCCTCCCCACCCCCTTCCCTTCCCGTTCCCTTCCCTTCCCGTTCCAGCAGACAACAGTGTGGAGGAGAAGGGGCACGGCACGTACCTGTACGTTCGAGAGCACTTGTTGTCCGTCGTGACCGCACGACTGTACGGCCCCGCCCTTGGGACCTGAAGGGGGAGGAGTGTATAGCTGCCACAGCCGTGGGTGACTGACCACTGAACAGCCAGGGAAAGGAAGGAAGGAAGGAAGGAGTAAGCCTCCGAACCGCCTGGCCAGGTCCAGTAGTGATCAGCCTCCTTGCTGTTGTCGCCTTACCAGCGGTAGCCGTGCCGTGCTGTGCCGTGTCGTGCCGTGCCGTGCCCCATGTGTCCCCGCGTGGCCGTGCTCTCTTCGCCTTCCTTCTGATGAGTTGGACCTGAGCCAGGTGGCCTGGTTCAGTCTCTGGTACCGCGATCTTCGGTTCTGATGGACAGATGGAGGCAGCTCAGGTGGGGGAAAGCTTTCTTCTTCTTCTTTTTCTTCTTCTTCTTCTCCTTCTTCTTCTTCTTCTTCTTCTTCTTCGTCTTCCTCGTCTTCTTCCTCCTCCGTCTGTTCTTCTTCTTCCTCCTCCTCCTCTACCTCTTTTTCTTCCTCTTCTTCTTCCACCTCCCTCCCTTCTTCGTCTTCCTCTCATTCTTCCTCTTATTTTCCTCTTCTTCCTCCTCTTCCTCCTCCTCCGTCTTCTTCGTCGTCCTGAGGTGATCATTTGTGGTTGGCGGGACGTTAAAATCCATTGAACTAACTAACTTCTTGTCCTGTTGGGAGTAGCCAGTCTCACCAGCGTGGTTATTCTGACACTTTTATGCTTTGTCTCGGGTTATGTGTTGCGTTGTCTCGGGTTATGTGTTGCGTTGTCTCGGGTTATGTTGCAAGTGCCACTGGCCGTTATGTTACGCCTTCTTGTTGAAACCGTGGGGCATGGGACTTTGAATGTTCAGAGGAGTCTTAATGTGTGTGCGGATGTTCGATGTCATTCAGAGCCCAGGAGCCGTGTGAAAGGCGAGGTGGACGTCCTGGGCTCCCCGTCCCTAATAATCCTTATGGTCTCTGTGGACGTAAAGGAACGGTGAACGAGAGGGCAACACAGAGCTCAGGAGCAGTGTGAAAGTGGAGGTGGACGTCCTGGGCTCCCCGTCCCTAATAGTCCTTATGGTCTCTGTGGACGTAAAGGAACAGTGAACGAGAAGGCAACTCAGAGCTCAGGAGCCGTGTGAAAGTGGAGGTGGACGTCCTGGCTTCCCGTCACTAGATAGTCCTATATGGTCTCTGTGGACGTAAAAGGAACGGTGAACGAGAGGGCAACACAGAGCTCAGGAGCTGTGTGAAAGTCGAGGTGGCCGTCCTGGGCTCCCCGTCACTAATAGTCCTTATGGCCTCTGTGGACGTAAAGCAACATTGAACTTGAGCGATGTCATTGTTATCGAACTGAAAGTTCTGCTCTTCTGGCTATGTATGATGACATGCTCATCATTAAACAAACGTTTCTTAATTTCTTAGTACGTTTCTTAGTTGCTATGGTGACAGGTCAGTTCCAGAACTGAAACTACTTTTCATGCTGTGGTCAACAGAGTGCTGTATTTCACGCACGCCCTGATACAACCGTACTAGTGGTTGACTGGGCGTAAAACACCAAGTTACTTACTTACGTATTTCACGGTGACCTGTATTTGACACGGTAAAGCACTTTAGTGAAAACACTTCCTTTTGTGAGTGGTCAGTGGTGTGTCTGTCTGTTCGCTGACGCTGTGCCGTGAAACTGCTAGGGGTTGCTGTGTTGCCGTCTGCTTGCGTTGTGCCTCATCCCGGACACCCCACCAGCTACTTCACCGTGCTAGACCATGTTGTGCTCTCTCTCTCTCTCTCTCTCTCTCTCTCTCTCTCTCTCTCTCTCTCTCTCTCTCTCTCTCTCTCTCTCTCTCTCTCTCTCTCCTTGTTTTGTGGTTGCTTTTATTCTGATCTTTTTTTCTTCTTTTTTTTTTTTTAGTAATGTATGTGCTGGTTTACCCGTTCGTATGTATATTAATGCTCCTTATATAATTATCTTCCATTTGTGAACTTCTTCGTTGATGGCACAACTGGCAGATGTGTCACTTGGCCTGTCTGATAATGTCTTTGCCGTTGAGAAATAAGTGTTCTCTCTCTCACACACATTGTCTCTGTCTGTCTGTCTGTCTGTCTGTCTGTCTGTCTGTCTGTCTGTCTCTCTCTCTCTCTCTCTCTCTCTCTCTCTCTCTCTCTCTCTCTCTCTCTCTCTCTCTCTCTCTCTCTCTCTCTCTCCCCCCCCCCCCTCTCTCTCTCTCTCTCTCCCACCCTCCCTGCCTCCCTTACGTCTGTGAGCTATGCCGCAGCAAAAAGGGCCGCGGCATTTGTTGATTACATCCATACAAAATTCATGGACGGTGAATTAATGAGCGGGAGTGCGGGAGGCACTGCCCTCACGCTTTCTGCACCAGTTGCCAAACAACAGGAGGTCGTCACCCGGCTGCTTTCGCTGCGGGCCCCCTTCTCACTCACGCCACATACACATGTATGTCTTGGGGAATGGGGGTGGAGAGAGAGGGAGGGAGGGAGGGAGAGAGAGAGGGAGAAGGGGAGAGGGGATAAGAACAAGGGGGGGTAAAGAAGGGGGGAAAAAAGAAAAAAAGGGAGGAAAAAAAAAAAGGCGGGGGAAAAAAGGGAGGGGAAAAGGAAAAAACAGAAAAAAAGGGGAAAAAAAGGGGGGAAAATTGAAGGGAAAACGGAAAACGAGAAAGGGTGAGAAAGAGGGGGGGAGAGAGAGGACAAAAGAAAAGAGAGAAAATGAAGAGGGGAGGGGGGTTGAAGAAGTGGGAGAAAAGGGGGATAAAAGGGGAGAGGGAGAGAGAGAGGGAGGGAGAGAAGAGACGGGGGGAAGAGGGCGAAGAGAAGAGAGAGAGGATAAAAAGGGGGGAGGGGGTTGAAGAGAGTGGGAGAAAAGGGGGATAGAAAAACGAGAGAGAGGGGAGAAGATGAAAGAGACGGAAGAGAAAGACAGAAGAGAAGAGAGAGGATAGAAGAGAGATTGGAGAGAGGGGGGGAAAAAGAGGGGGGGGGGACAGAAGAGAGGAGAAAAAGGGGGGTAGAGAAAGAGAAGAAGGGGGGAGGGGAAAAAGAGAGGCGAGAGAGGGTTAAAAGGGTGAAACTGGCCCCCCCCCCCCCCCCCCAAAAAAAAAAAAAAAGAAGGGGAAAAAGGGAAAGAGAGAGGGGGGAAAGAGAGAGGGGGGAGAGAGGATAGGTAGAAAAGAAGAGACATTTATAAAAAAAAAAACGTTCACGTGTGTGCTGGATTGGTATAACTCGTGTACGCCCTGTCATCGCATTGACTCTGCAAATCTAATTTGCATTTCCGTCGATGAGCCTGATGAGGCCTGTTATTCAGGCGGAAGTACATTCAGCTGCAGAGGTACTGAAAGTATTGTCTGGTGCCGACTGAGAAGGTTTCGTACAACGTCAGAGACGTCGTTTTCTCTCGCAGCCGATTTCGGGGGCCAGTTTTGCCCGTGTGGACTTTGTCATGGCTGTCTGGTTTGGACTTTGTCATGGCTGTTTGGTTTGGACTTTGTCACGGCTGTCTGGTTTGGACTTTGTCACGGCTGTCTGGTTTGGACTTTGTCATGCCTGTCTGGTTTGGACTTTGTTCTGTCTGGTTTGGACTTTGTCAAGGCTGTCTGGTTGGACTTTGTCATGGCTGTCTGGTTTGGACTTTTTCATCTGTCTGGGTTTTGGGCTTTGTCATGGCTGTCTGGTTTGGACTTTGTCATGGCTGTTTGGTTTGGACTTTGTCAAGGCTGTCTGGTTTGGACTTTTTCATTGCCGTCTGTCTGGTTTGGACTTTGTCAAGGCTGTCTGGTTTGGACTTTGTCATGGCTGTCTGGTTTGGACTTTGTCATGCCTGTCTGGTTTGGACTTTGTCAAGGCTGTCTGGTTTGGACTTTGTCATGGCTGTCTGGTTTGGACTTTGTCATGGCTGGCTGTCTGGTTTGGACTTTGTCAAGGCTGTCTGGTTTGGACTTTGTCATGGCTGGCTGGTTTGGACTTTGTCAAGGCTGTCTGGTTTGGACTTTGTTATGGCTGTCTGGTTTGGACTTTGTCAAGGCTGTCTGGTTTGGACTTTGTTATGGCTGTTGGTTTGGACTTTGTCAAGGCTGTCTGGTTTGGACTTTGTCATGGCTGTCTGGTTTGGACTTTGTCATGGCTGTCTGGTTTGGACTTTGTCATGGCTGTCTGGTTTGGACTTTGTCAAGGCTGTCTGGTTTGGACTTTGTCATGGCTGTCTGGCTTGAACTTTGTCATGGCTGTCTGTCTGGTTTGAACTTTGTCATTACTGTCTGTCTGGTTTGGACTTTGTCATGGCTGTCTGTCTGGTTTGGACTTTGTTATGGCTTTGTCATGGCTGTCTGGTTTGGACTTTGTCATGTCCGGTTTGGACTTTGTCGTGACTTTGTTAAGGCTGTCTGGTTTGGACTTTGTGAAGGCTGTCTGGTTTGAACTTTGTCATGGCTGTCTGTCTGGTTTGAACTTTGTCATTACTGTCTGTCTGGTTTGGACTTTGTCATGGCTGTCTGTCTGGTTTGGACTTTGTTATGGCTTTGTCGTGACTGTCTGGTTTGGACTTTGTCATGGCTGGTTTGGACTTTGTCGTGACTTTGTTAAGGCTGTCTGGTTTGGACTTTGTCATGGCTGTCTGGTTTGAACTTGGTCATGGCTGTCTGTCTGGTTTGAACTTTGTCATTACTGTCTGTCTGGTTTGGACTTTGTCATGGCTGTCTGTCTGGTTTGGACTTTGTTATGGCTTTGTCATGACTGTCTGGTTTGGACTTTGTCATGGCTGGTTTGGACTTTGTCGTGACTTTGTTAAGGCTGTCTGGTTTGGACTTTGTCAAGGCTGTCTGGCTTGAACTTGGTCATGGCTGTCTGTCTGGTTTGAACTTTGTCATTACTGTCTGTCTGGTTTGGACTTTGTCATGGCTGTCTGTCTGGTTTGGACTTTGTTATGGCTTTGTCATGACTGTCTGGTTTGGACTTTGTCATGGCCGGTTTGGACTTTGTCGTGACTTTGTTAAGGCTGTCTGGTTTGGACTTTGTCAAGGCTGTCTGGTTTGAACTTGGTCATGGCTGTCTGTCTGGTTTGAACTTTGTCATTACTGTCTGTCTGGTTTGGACTTTGTCATGGCTGTCTGTCTGGTTTGGACTTTGTTATGGCTTTGTCATGACTGTCTGGTTTGGACTTTGTCATGGCTGGTTTGGACTTTGTCGTGGCTTTGTTAAGGCTGTCTGGTTTGGACTTTGTCAAGGCTGTCTGGTTTCCTATGCTTTCTCTGTACTCTGTCTGTGGTGGCGGCCTGTTCCGCCTCCGTCAGAGCGGTTTGGTGGAGCCGTGGTTTTTGCAGTGACTGTTGTGATGATAGATGGTAGACTGAACTTCCTCGTGTGGTTGTTTGTTTCCCTAGTTTGGACGTTTGTAGCCTGCTGTGTGTACTGGACTGAGGAGATGGAGGAAGACACGTTTTTTGTTGTTTGGAGTGGGGGGTGGGGATGGAGGAGGGGAGGGAGTTGGCGGGGGGTGGGGGGTGGGGGTGGGGGGGGGGTGCGTTGCTTGGAGGTTGCAGTTGTTCTCTTCGTTTCCTGACTTGGCTGTTGTTTCGGCGTTTGTTCTGCCTCGTTGGTGTGTGTGTGTGTGTGTGTGTGTGTGTGTGTGTGTGTGTGTGTGTGTGTGCGCTGCGCGCGTGTGTGTGTGTGTGTGCGTGCGTGTGTGTGTGTGTGTGTGTGTGCGTGCGTGCGTGTGTGCGTGCGTGCATGTGATGCTTATACGTACAGAACAGATTTCAGTACCTGTAGCATAGTTATGTAACTAAGCTCAGTTTTGTATCAAAAGGACAAAACGTATTTCAATTTAATTTCAGTGACAATGGAGTTCCGCTGGTTTATGACTCAGCCAGATGGTCTATCACCAAACGAAGACTAAAATGGCCCTCCCTGCTGCCATAGCAGGTTGCACTGTGCTTTGAGCGCACATTGAATAGTCGATTTATCGCTGCGGCGAACAGTTCCAGTCTCTGGCTGTTCCTCGCCCGGCGCCGTCTCAAGTTTCAACCTGTGCACGTGCACTATCGACCCGACGACCGTGTCCGGTATCGCTATGTCGGTGTCCGTGTCACGGCAACTGGCGTCTTCTGTTGCCCCCTCCCCCCACCCCCCCCACCCCCCTTCTTTCTCCCCCACCCCCACCCAACCCACTCCTCCTGCCCCCTTCGCCCTCTCTCTCTCTCTCTCTCTCTCTCTCTCTCTCTCTCTCTCTCTCTCTCTCTCTCTCTCTCTCTCTCACCCCCCCCCCCCTCCGTCCCTGTCTCACAACCACCCCCTCTGTCTCTCCCTTCTCTCCCTCCCTGTCTCTCAGTTATGACGCTTTTACTGACGAATGTCAGTGGAACCCAGATGTCCGATACCGCTGTGGCAGTGACCTTGTCACGGCAGCCCTCCGCCTCCCAGCCTATCGGAGAGGGCCCCTTTCAACCAGTGTGACAATGACACTGTAACTCGACGTTTTGGCCGTGCAAGACTAGATGTCTAGATTACCAGTGATGGGGTCTTGATTGCGGCGGGGTTACATGTAACACGCATGGCACGAGAGTGGTATTTACCTATTCAGGTAACGTGGACTGGTGTCTCATTCTTCGCCTCGTGTGCTCACCCCATTTGTTACCGGCTAGTGAATCTGTCTGATCCTTTGCTTCGTGTGGTCACCCCATTTGTCACCGGCTAGTGAATCTGTCAGATTCTTTGCTTCGTGTGCTCACCCCGTTTGTCATTGGCTAGTGAATCTGTCTGATTCTTTGCTTCGTGTTGTCACCCCGTTTGTCACTGGCTAGTGAATCTGTCTGATTCTTTGCTTCGTGTTGTCACCCCATTTGTCGCTGGCTAGTGAATCTCGTCAGAGCAACAGTCCCTGGCCGAAAGTAAGAGCTTTGTGTCGGAATAAAAGTCCATAGCCGAAAGTGACAGAGAACAAGCCGCTAAACAGATTTGAATTAGCTGGTCGTGACAGGTCTTGAAAACAAAAGTGGACGTAGTCTTGAACGACGTCTTATCGTCTAGCACAGCCCACAAACTACCCACGGAACTACCGATGAACAAAGAACAAAATGGCCTACAAACTACCCACGGAACTGCCGAAGAACAAAGAACAAAATGGCCCACAAACTACCCACGGAACTACCGACGAACAAAGAACAAAATGGCCCACAAACTACCCACGGAACTACCGACGAACAAAGAACAAAATGGCCCACAAATTAGCCAAGTAAAGGCCGAACAACAAAACAGTACGACGGACAGACGAGTGGAAGTGAGAGGTCTTGTTGTCGATACCCACACACTGTACCCAGACTACCCACACTTACCCAGGTAAGGGACAAACATTGTCGATACCCACACACTACACCCAGACTACCCACACTTACCCAGGTAATGGACGAACAACAAAACAGTACGACGGACTGACGAGTGGAAGTGAGAGGTCTTGTTGTCGATACCCACACACTGTACCCAGACTACCCACACTTGCCCAGGTAAGGGACAGATACCCACACACTGTACCCAGACTACCCACACTTACCCAGGTAAGGGACAAACAGCCACACGGCACAACGGACTGACGAGTGGAAGTGAGAGGTCTTGTTGTCGATACCCACACACTATACCCAGACTATACCCACACTTACCCAGATAAGGGACAGATACCCACACACTATACCCAGACTCCCCACACTTACCCAGGCAAGGGACAAACATTGTCGATACCCACACACCATACCCAGACTACCCACACTTACCCAGGTAAGGGACAAACAACCACACGGCACGACGGACTGACGGGTGGAAGTGAGGTGAGAGATCTTGTATGGTACAGTCGGTACTGCTGGCTGTCAGAGATTGTGAATATCGGCTGCGCGTTTAGCTGGACCCCTGTGGCAGCACCCATACCGATGCTGTTCCCAAGCGGTTTGCCGAGACATTGATCGAACCCACAGCGACAGGTCACAGAAGGTTAGTCATCAGTGCCAGTGCGGGACGAGGAGCCTGCCTCTCACAACGACAACAGCAGCAGCGACAACGACGACGACGACGACGACGTCATTGGCGCTGGCTGTCACTACAGCCACCCTGACAAGCAAGCCGTGCGTCTGGCACTGGCACTGTCACACCGCCTGCATGCCGCTCCTGCCACTGTCTGATAACGTTCCCTGGCCAGCCGCCGTCGCGGTGTCGGTGGTGGTGGTAGTGGCGGTGACGGTGGACTCGTTATAAAAATGCCGCCGCTGTTGCTGCCGTCGTTGTTGTAGCAGGTGTGTTGTCGCTGCCGAAGCCGGCAGATTTTATCATTGGAGCCTGCGCGCGCGCGCGCGTGTGTTATGTCTGTGATCCGGGGACGGAACAATAACTGAGGAGGCGTTGTGCGTTTTGGTGATCTGTTTCATCTCTCGTAGCCCGGTGTGTGCGTGCGTGTTTGTGTGCGTTCTGGCATTTCAGGTGATCGAAGGTGCCTTTTCTGCACTTAAGCCCTACAGTAGGTGGGTGCACGTGTCAGTGTCCTCTGCAGTGTTCCTCACAGAAGACGTCTGTTGTTGTCACGGGGTATTATATATATATAGAGAGAGAGAGAGAGCCAGTTGTTTGGATTTTCTGCTGGATTTACTTTCTTTCACGCCAGGTTTAACTGGAACTTTGTTGGAAGTCTTCGCTTTTTGGTGCTGCTGTGGACCTGTGTGCTGCGATTGTTGCCGTTTGGCTGCATCTATTGTAGTGTGAGGCGGACTTGTTTTCCGGTGTTTCTTTCTCGATTTTTTTCTCTCTTCTTTTTTTCTATATATATATATATATTTATTTTTTAAATCCCTTCTTCTTATATATATTTTTTCTTCTTCCTCTTCTTTTATGTATATACTTTTTTAATTATTTTTCTTCTTCTTTTATATATTTTTTTCTTTCTTTTCTTTTTTCTTTTTCTTCTTCTTCTGTGTATTTAAAAAAAAAAAATTTTTTTAATAGAACTGTGACTCAGCGTCCAGTAGACGTGAACAGATAGCTGGTAAGGCATTTCAGTACTGTTTAAAGCGGCAAAAAGCACGATGTACATTTAAGAGATTGCCCCTGGCAGCCCTACTGCGTTCGCAGAACATTGTATAATCGGCAAGAGCGAAAGCGAGCGAAGCTTGTGCCCCTGTCGACGCAGCTGACAGATTTGTTATGGGCCTGGCTGTTGATGCAACTTCCTTCCGAGCATGATGGTGGAGTGATGCTTTACGTCCTCAGATGTCAGTTGACATATTAGGGACAAGTTGTGACCAATGATGATGATGATGGTGGAGTGATGCTTAATGTCCTCAGATGTCAGCTGGCATATTAGGGACAAGTTGTGACCAATGCCGAAGCACGGTGCAATAAATCTTTACGTCCACGGAAACCAGAAGGCTCGTTAGGACGGACAGTCCAGGACGTCCACCTCGACTCTCACACAGCTCCTGAACCATGACCTTCCGAGCAGTCTCGGAAACGGGTTAAGAAGCTAACCTTAGAGCTATTTTCGGTCATTTTGAGAACTGCTCCACGTGAGAATGTTTGAAAAAGTAAGAATTGTGGCAAGAGGTCAGCATGACATCCTGCTATTGTTTCGTAGGTAAATGGGAATAAATAGTGACTGGCTTGGAACGTTCTGTCTGCCGGCGCACACGACCGTCTCAGCACGAAGGCATACCGGAAGCTGTTTGAGAGTCAGTGGACTCCTGTGACGTAGCTTGTAGCTCCCAAGGGCAGGGACTGAATGAAGCGTTAGAGAAGTGGTGCTACTGAGCCCAGTGCAAACCGTGCGGCTAGTTGCTGGACTGATGGATTTTAACGCCCAGTCAACCGTTTATTTGCTAATTTATGTCGTCTCTGCTGCGTGTAGAGTCATTATTAATAAAACGTTACTTAGTTATTGGATTTTAACGTCCTGTCAACCGCACAGTAAGTAAGTAAGTTGGTGTTTTACGCCCAGTCAACCAGTGCGGTTATATCAGGGCGATCAACCGCACAGGGACGATTAAGAAAACGTATAGTGTATGTGTTCGAGGCCACCTCTATTACTTGGACGTAGGGCGTGATTGTGAGGAGAAAATCAAGGCAGAGACCGGATTTCAATGGGTGTTGATCAGCCTGTGCTTGGTCGATAATAGCTGCCCCCTCTCTCTCTCTCTCTCTCTCTCTCTCTCTCTCTCTCTCTCTCTCTCTCTCTCTCTCTCTCACACACACACACACACACACACACACACACACACAAACACACACGCGCGCGCGCACACACACACGCACACACCACACACACACACACACACACACACACATCACCGCGTGAAGACGCAGCCAGTATTTTTTTCTTCACCCTCCCTGGCCCCCCTCCTCCCATCTTCATCGAGGCGCTCTAGGTCTAGTGCACACTCCGAGCATCGCCTTCCGGCACCTTCCTCCAAGTTGAAGGAAGGATGTCGTAAACCAGTGCTTGGAGTTTTGGTCTAGTGTTAACCCTTTTCCTGCCCGTATGACGTCTGACGTCCCTGGCGAAGTGTTTCGCATCTCCCCACCCTCCCCAAAAGACGTCGTCGGACGTTCTGCTCGACTTGTGACCGTTCGTGCGTGCTGAGATAAATGTTTCCGGTTGGGATAATAGGTCCATGGGGTGGGTGGGTTTCCAGCCTGGGAGACTCTCTCTGCAAGGAACTGCATCAACAGGACTAGTTCTTTCTCTTCTTGAAAAAGTTGCTTTACGTCCACATAGACCATAATAAGGACTTTTAGGGACGGGAGCCCAGGACGGCCACCTCCACCTTCCCATGCTAATACAGTAACTGTAACAGGCCCCTTTCAGACACATAAAATGAAAAGGTTCAAATGTAGAGTATAGGTGTTCGAGACCTCCTCTGTTACGTGCACGTAGGGCGTGATTGTGTCGAGAAAATCGAAGACCCCTTTCACTTCGATTTTAGCGCATTCGCAATAATAATAATAATGTACATTTATCATGCGCTCATCAAGGCCCTGAGCGCTCACATGATACATATTAACCTAAATACGATATTCTATACACATGTAGAGCATAGTCCTACCAAAACAATTTACATAAAGTATTATAAAAATAAATATATATATATAAAAACGCACTATGGACTGGCCTATGCAATTTGCCGGAAGTAAAGGGTGGTTGGAGGGGGGGGGGGGGGTCATCTAGGTTGCTGACCGTAAAGTAAACATGGTGCTTAACGTCCACGCAAATCATAAGGCTTATTGGGGACGGGGAGAAGGTATGGGGGGGGGGAGAGGGAGATTATGTACCTATCGCTACACTGTCACCACCAGAATGACTCCTGCATTAAGGTGGGCAGCGATGAGAGCCATTTTAATGTTTTCATAAATGTGATGGACAAAGTCACAAGACAGTGTCCACAGACCACAACTTTTGAAGAGAAAGGAGAGCCGAAGCGGATTCGAACCGAGGTCCCTCTGCTTACCAGCTTAACGCCTTACCGCTGGGCCAAACCGGCTGACGTTGCTGACCGAGCAGGGAAGTGGATAATGTAGGCTACACCCTACACACAGCCCGGGGGTTGACAGTGCCGCAGACTGTCGCCGACCGTGTCTGATGGGCATGCACGGACGGGCCAGGGTAACGAAGCGTGGCTAATTTGCACAACTGCATCCGGCAGGAAGCGCAGGCGGCGAGCAGGCCAAGGGCAGTAATTGGGTGTTGAGGGCAAGACAGTGATTAGCAGCTGCAGTGTGCAGTGGCCAGTGTCATCCCTGGAAGCTCAGGCAACCCCTCCGCCGCCTCCTCTCCCTCTCTCTCTCTCTCTCTCTCTCTCTCTCTCTCTCTCTCTCTCTCTCTCTCTTGCTTGATCGTTCTTATAATATTTGTTTGTGGTATTGTCATGTTTATTTGTGTTTGTAGTATGGCAAGGATTGGCTGTTAGATGGGTCCAAATAGACCAACGCTTCTATCCTTGAGTATTAAAGTTTTCGAGTTCTCTCTCTCTTCCCCCCCCCCCCCCCCCCCCCCCCCTTCTCTCGTAGAACCGACTACATTCTTTGCGGTGTTGTTGCCATTTTTGTTAAATCCTGGCATGCAGGAATTCAACGAAACATTCCCCGGCTGTGGTCTTTTTTCTTCTTCTTTTTTTTAAGCGGAAGCTCACCCACCCATCTTCAAATTTAAGGTGATGTGCTTGTGACTTCAGGAATCGTGTTTCGCTAGGAAATCAAAATTTTCATGTGATTGTATAAGTGACTTGTGTTTTGAGCTGGTGTAAAAGAGTTTTCAGTGTGTAGTTCGTCCGGAGGTGACCCAGTGTGGTTGACGGGACGTTAAAATCCAATAACTGCTTACTAACTAACCCTATACGACCATTGAGGAGCGGTTTTGCTGACATGATTTCCGTAGTTGACTGGGCGTTAAGTGTCAAGTTACAAACGGGCCGCGGTTGGACCTTGCGGGACGAGGAGACAAGCTATCATAATTACCAAAGAACAGCAATAATTGCTACGTGAGTATTGAATTTCCCTCCGACCTAATCAAACCTATGTTTAGAGCGCCGCAGGGCGGAAAAAATTTGAACCTACAATGATGAGCGCTGTCAACTGACACTTCCGGTAGTGCCACCGGAAGTTAGAAGGCAAAAAAAAAAGACAGTTTTATTGGATAAACCTGACTGAGTTTGGTCTTTCAAAAGGACTTTCAGCATCGATGGTTTAGTGTTGGCTGCAGTAGTAACCTGTGTTTTGGTTTGTTTTTGAAGCTGCATGGATTCTGTGACTGGCTTTAGAGACAGAGTGAGTGAATCAAGTTTGGTCTTTCCAATGGGCATTCAACATTGATGATTCATGGTTGGCTACAGCGGTAACCTGTTTTGTTTTTTGTTCTTTTTGTTTTCAAGCTGCGTGGACAGTTTTGTGACTATGGCTTTAGAGACAGAGCGAATCAAGTCCCAGCGAGTGGCGTAGGTACGTCAGGTGTTGATGGTATTCTGCTGGACGGGCATAGTAACTGCCATTCCTTGCAGAATTGGCTGACCGCCTCGGGGTCCGTGAGAATCCCCTCTGGACCTGTGCATGCAATGCTCGCTTCGTTTTTCTACAGTGCCGCCAGTGTTCTCACCGGCCTAATCAGAGTCAGTAAACAAGGGAGTTAGCGTTCGAAAGCCGTCACACGCAAAGACCTTAGTTGCTTACGGAAACCCTTACCTGGTGTGCGTGTAAAATACAAGGAGCATCACCTCCACCAGAGGTACATCCTAATTTCACCGGCCTGACTGTACCTGCTGACGTTTTAGTTCATTCAGCCTCTGTGCGTTCCTGCGTTTTCCTGCCGCCAAGAACTGACCACATCGCTGACGCCAAAGCGGGCGGAATGAAAGCAGAGACGGGTAGAGAAACTGTCACTGGTGATCAGTTATAAAAGACTCAGTTTGGTTGACTGCTGCTTGCCGTCCCTAATAAACCTACGGTTTCTGTGGACGTAAAGCAACACTTCAACTGCTGCTTTACATCCGCAGAAACCTCAGGCTTATCAGGGACGGGAGCCCAGGACGGCCACCTCGACCTTTCACACAGTGTGAAGCTCCCGGGCGGTGAAAAACACTGATACAAGGTCTGATTTCGTGTCCGAGTTTGCAACGGTGCCGCCAGTTGATTAAAGAGGCACAGCTAGCTGGTCACAGTGACCGCCGCCTCGTGTGAATTATTTCTGATCCTGACCGTTAAAAAACAACACTGAACTGCTGTCTGCCTGCGCCTTGTGTTCGTGACCACGCTCTAACGGCGGCCGGTCGCCGCTGGGAATCGACGGATGCGACAGCCGTGTCGTCCCAGGACGGTGGTGGTGGCGGTGGTGGCGGACATCAGGTGGTCGGTGTTGTTGTAGCGAGTGGCAAGCGGCGAGAGACTGATACATCGGTGCAGAAGAAGGAGAAAGCGGAGGAGGAGGAGGAGGAGGTAGCGGGATGGAGCTGTGCTTCCGCCCTGTCTGGTGCCTGCAGCGAAGGTGAGAAAAAACGGAAAGGGGCTGGCGACTCGCTGTTTCGTCGTGGTTGGTGGGGGGGGTGGGGTTGGGGGGAGATGCGGGTGGGGGGGTGTATGCCTGGGGGAGACGAGAGGAGAGAGAGAGGGGGGGTGGGGGTTTTGGGGGAGGGAAAAACACAGAGACAAACCGTGGGGGTTTTGGGGGGGGGGGGGCTTTAAAAGGGGGGGGGGGGAGGCAAAAGTGGGCCCGAGCGAAGGGGAAAAAAGGGGGAAAAAGAAACCGGCCGGAACTCCTTGTAGGGTAGGGGAAATGCCGGGGGGAGGGGGTTGCTTTGATGTGTCAGAAACAGAAGCCAGAGACTCAATGCTTTTTGTGGTTGTGTTATATATACATTATATCCGTGTTGTGTGTTTGATGGGTCTTCATCACTTTTATAATTTTGGAATACCAGTAAACGGGAACGCGTCGTGTCGTCGTCGGCGCCCCGCACCAGAACACCTTCATCTTTTTCTCTTTTCCCCCCTTCTTTTCTGGGCTCTCCTCTCTCTCTCCCTTTTCTCTCTCCCTCTCTCCCTCTCTCTCTCTTTTCTCTTTCTCTCTTCTCTCTCTTCAAATTTTCCCCCCCCCCTCTTTCTCTTCTCTGTCTTCTCTTTTCTCTCTCTCTGTCCTCTCTCTCTTCTCTTTTTTCTCTCTCTCTCTCTTTCTCTCTCTCCCCTTTCTCTCTTCTCTCTCTCTCTCTGTCCCCTTTTCTCTCTCTCTTCTCTCTCTCTCTCTTCTTCTCTCCCCTTTTCTCTCCTCTCTTCTCCCTTTTTCTCTCTTTGTCTCTCTTCTTCTTTCTCTCTCTCTCTCTCCCCTCTCTTTCTTTTTTCTTCTCTCTCTCTCCTCTCTCTTTTCCTCTCTCTTCTCTCTCCCCCTCTTCTTCTCTCTCTCTCTTCCCCTCCCCCTCTCTCTGGGTTTTCTCTTCCCCTTTTCTTCGTCTTTTCTCTTCTCTTCTCTCCTCTCTCTCTCTCTCTCCTTTTTTTGTTTCTTCTCTTTGTCTTTTGTCTCTCTCTTCTCTCTCTTCTTTTCTCTCTCTCCTCTCCCTTTTTTCCTTTTCTTTCCCCTTTTTCTTTCTCTCTCTCTTTTCTCTTTCTTCTCTTTCTTCTTGCCCTTCTCTCTTTTGTCTCTCTCTCTCTCTCTCCTCCTCTCTCCCTTTTTCTCTCTCCCCTCTTCTTCCCCTTCTTCCTTCCTTCTCCCCTCTCTTCTCCTCCTCTCTTCTCCCCTTTCTCTCCTCGCTCTCTCTTCTGTCTCTCTCTCTCTCTCTCTCTCTCTCTTTTCTTCTCTCTCTCTCTCTCCCTTATCTCTCTCTCTCTCTCTCTCTCTCTCTCTCTCTCTCTCTCTCTCTCTCTCTCCTCTGTTCCCTCTCTCTCTCTCTCCTCTGTCTCTCTCTCTCTCTCTCTCTCTCTCTCTCTCTCTCTCTCTCTCTCCTCTCTCTCTCTCTCTCTCTCTCTCTATATTCAGAGTTCACACACACACAATGACATGTCTAAATGAATCAAACTACAATCCTTGGAAAATATCTCTCTCTCTCTCTCTCTCTCTCTCTCTCTCTCTCGTCCTGCGTGGCATTCCTCCAGTGAAAACACCTCCGAGCAGAGGAGCCCTGTGCGATCAATATTTCAGCACCGCACGCCGCGTGGAGTGAACTATGAATCATTGCCAGCCATGACATGACGCCGGTCATCCTCTCCTCCGATCCCACAAACCGGCTTCCGGAGCGCCCGTCCTTTGTCTCCCAACGGTTCTTCCCCCTTCCGGCACCGCTGCTCCAAGGGCAACGTGTTATTTATAAATACGCTGCCGCGGAAGCGCAACATGTTATTTATACCACGGCAGTCGCAACAGTGAGCCGGTTTGGCCTAGCGGTAAGGCGTTAGGCTGGTAAGCGGAAGGACCTCGGTTCGATACCGCTTCGGCTCTCCTTTCTCTTCGTGCTGTGGTTGTGGACGCCGGTTCAGACTTTGTCCATAACTTCCACTGAAACGTTAAATGGTCCTCATCGCTGCCTATCTTAATGCCGGAATCATTCTGGCGGTGAGTAGCGATAGTATATAATCTCCTCTTCCCCACCTCCACACCCCTTCCCCTCCCCTCCCCGTCCCGAATAAGCCTTACGGTTTCTGTGGACGTTAAGCACCATGTTTACTTTTAACAGTACGGTGGGAAAACCCACCAGCTCGTGGCTTGGTTTTTGTTGTCGGTTTTATTAAACAAGAATTTGTTCAAGACAGAATGAAAGGTACAGTGAATGGTCATGGGATTGTCAACAGGCTTGCTGCTTATATAGGTGGCTTCAGTTTTGTTGTTGTTGTTGTTGTTGTTGTTTTGCCTCGCGTGAAGTCAGTGTCTGATTGTGAGTAGAGTACGGTCGGCTGGAGTCGTAAAAAGACACTGAAGTCTTTTTGTTTTGTTTTTCCTTCTCATCCACCTCCTTCTTCTCTCTCTCTCTCTCTCTCTCTCTCTCTCTCTCCGGGGCTATGCAAGTAGGATATGTTAAACTGTGCGTGATGTTGAGTATCGACCGAATGTCAAGGCCACGGGGGTATCCGTTTTTATTGTTTAGTTTTATGAGCGACCTTTAAGTGAATCTGCTTCAGCCGTAGCTATGATTCATGACTCTCTCGGTTTCTCTGTCTCTGTCATTCTGTGTCTCTTGTGTGGGTCTCTCTCTCTCTCTCTCTCTCTCTCTCTCTCTCTCTCTCTCTCTTTCTCCCTCCTCCCTCTCTCACCCCCCTCTCTCTGTGTCTCTGTTTTCCTCTGTCTCTGGAGCTGAACTCTGAACTCGAACTCTCGAGAAGTCCATTCCTCTCCCTCCCCCTTCCCACCTCCAAACCAGTATATATTATAGTCTGACGTGTCCCGCATGCTAGAGCCAAACTACGTTGATTTACTCTTCAAGAGCAGCAAGGGTGGTTTCACAGTCTGCCGGTGACACCGGCTCGTGTCGTTGCGTTGTTCATTCACGTTTCCATCCTTCGTCCGCTTTTGTCTGTCGCATCGACCCCGCAGTGTAGTCACAGTCGGGCATCCATCCGGGGTTAAGCGTGGGAGCGCTGTGTATTGTTTTTGTTGACAGCAAATCGATGGAACGTAATTTTCACCGACTAGCGTGTATGTATGATGGTTCGTGTGGACATGAGGTGGCGGGGTGTGGTAGGCTATAGTGGCTTTTGGAGTCGCTCTGTGAGTCATCTAACCAGTTCTTGGAGGTGGGGTGGGGGCTGGGGGAGGGGGGGTGTAGAGAAAGGTTGGAGAGGATGGCCTGGTGTGTGGGTATTGTTGGGACAACTGTGGCTGCTGGATGCTGGAGGGTTCTGTGGCAGCGGTCCGCAGGTTCGGGCACCGCTGGACTTGATTTTGGCAGCCGTTATCGACGGCATGGTCTTTTCTCTGCCCCCCTTTTTTTTGGTCCCCCTTTCTGTGTCTGTCGTTCTGTTCTGTCTTCTTCTTCTTCTTCTTCTTCTCTCTCTCTCTCTCTCTCTCTTCTCTCTCTCTCTCTCTCTCTTGGGGGGAGGTGGGGGGGGAGGGGGGTGCGCCCAAAGGAACCGTGGTGACGGGGGGGAAGGGGAAGGGGCAAACCCCTTGTCGTGCCGGCGTCAACTGCCCCCGCCCCTTTTTCTGCCCAAACCCCCCCGCAAGAAAAGAAAGAGAGAAAAAAAGAGAAAAAAATTCATGGGATTGGCCTTGCGTCAGTGGTTATTCGGTCTGGAATCCCCCATCATGTGGTGAAAAGGGAGGGGGTTGAGAGAGAGAGAAAATCGGGGAGGGGGGGGGGGGGGGGACTGGGGGGGAAGTTAAAGGGAGGGGGGAGAGAGAGAGATACTGGAGGGGGGGGGGGAGACTGGGGGAAGTTGAAGAGGGGGAGGAGAGAGAGAATGGAGGGGGTGGGTGAGACTGGGGGAAGGAAGAGGGGGGGGAGGAGAGAGAGATACTTGAGGGTGGGGGGTGGGGGGGGGGAAAAGGAAACTGGAATTTGAAGGGGGGGGGGGGGGGAAAACTATTTTTTTGACGGGGTGGGGGGGGGGGACTTGGGGAAAGACGGGGAGATTTTGGGGAGATTGATTTTGAATTTAATTACCAAGGATAAATGTAGGGGTTTCTTTTCGGGAAAAAGACTGGGGGGGGGGGGGGGGGGGGGGGGGGGGGGTGGGGGGGGGTTTGGGGGGGGGGGGGGGGGGGGGGGGGGAGAGAAAAAAGGGAATTGGGGTAGGGAAAGACAAAACTTAAAGGGGGAGGACTGACAACTGGGGAGAAAAAAAGACGGGGAAAAAAAACTTGCAAGAGGGAAACTACAACTGACTTCAAGAAGAAAAAAACGGTTTTGGGGAAAAGGGGGGGAAGAAGAACTTCAGGGAGGAAAGCTGACTTCAAGGAAAAGAGAAAAGGGGGGGCGACTTTGGGGAAGAGGGAGGGAGACTGGGAGAGAGAGAGAGAGAGAGACCGACGACCAGGAACAAGTGCAATTCTGTGACCGCCGTTTTCGAGAAGACATTATACTTCCCTCCAGACGTTGCACTTCAGTGTCGCTGCACCGTCGCCAGACACAAAGAAGTTAGACTGGCATAATGACGTTTTTCCCCACGGAACACTTGCCCGACTGGACTGGTATTTCCCTCGGGGGCATTAGTTCGGTCGCTGCCGGCTCGGCTTCAGTGCCACCAGGCGACTCGCGGTGGTGCTGGTGTGTGGTGTCGTTGCTGTCGTTCGTATGTGCGGAATGGTCAGACTGAGACACCGTGATCTTGTGAAAGTCATTAGTGTGGAGGAGATCAAGCTGCTAGCTAAACTGACTGACCCGCTGTTTCCCATTGTGTTTCCCTCTGTCTCTTTCTCTCTCTCTCTCTCTCCCTCTCCTCTTTTTTTTCTCCTTTCCTCTCTTCTCCTCCTCTCTCCCCTCTCTCTCTCTCTCTCCTCTCTCTCCCCAGTTCTCCCTTTTCTTCCCTTCCTTCTCCTCTTTCCCTTCCCTCTCTCTCTCTCTCTCTCCTTCTCTCTCCTCCTCTTCTTCTTCTTCTTTCCCCCCGTTTTCTCTCCCCTTCTCTCTTCCCCCTTCTTCCCTTCCTTCTCTCCCCCTCTCTCTCCCTCTCTCTCTCTCTCTCTCCTCTCTTTTATGACCACATCCGGCATCCCCACCCCACCACCGCTCCCCATCCAATTCTCACCTTCTCCGCAGCGGTTGGAGTTAATATGCCTGCATGTTGCCGTTCGGCTTTGGAAGAGGGAGATTACCTGTCGCTACACTGTCACCACCAGAATGGCTCCTGCGTCAAGGTGGTCAGCGATGAGGGCCATTTTAATGTTTCATTAACCGATTGTGAGGGACAGTCACAAGACAGTGTCCACAGACCACAACCTTTTTGAAGATCGGAAAGGAGTGCCGAAGCGGAATCGAGTCGAACCGAGGACCCCATCTGCTTACCAGCCTGACGCTTTACCGCTAGGCCAAACCGGCTCACGACTAGTGGTGGTGATGTAGAGCTTCATGTCCTCGGATGTCGGTTGACGTATTAGGGACAAACTGTGACCAATGCCGAAACACGGTTCAATGTCGCTTTATTACGTCCACAGAAACCGTAAGGCTCATTAGGACGGACAGCCCAGGACGGCCACCTCGACTTGCACACAGCTCCTGAACTCTGTCCTAGTGGCTTCGTAAGCAGTGGCTTAACGTCCACAGAAACCGTACGGCTTGTTAGGGACGGGGAGAAGGGGGGGGGGGGTATGGAGGTGGGGGAGAGGGAGATCATATACCTATCGCTACACTGTCCCCACCAGAATGACTTCTGCATTAAGATGGGCAGCGATGAGACAGAACCCTTAATGTTTCAGTAGGAAGTGAGGACAAAGTCACAGGACAGTGTCCACAAACCACAACCTTTTTGAAGAGAAAGGAGAGCCGAAGCGGTATCGAACCGAGCTCCTTCCGCTTACCCGCCTTACCGCTAGGCCACACCGGCTCAGTCACGACCTACACTACTAGTGGCCTCGTCATCCGCTGTCACTAGTGAATTGGCGTCTCGGTAGACCGTGCGGACAAGGCAATATACATACATGTATGCATAATTGTGGGCCGTCATCATTTTTACCCCAGTGCCCTTTGCTAATTACCGTCGTAAAACACGCCACAGCCGGTGCTATTTCGCAGCGGCGTTGCATTTACACGCAGCGCGGGATGGGAAAAGAGGAGTGATGACAGGAAAATACGCGGGCTAAAAATAGCGCTGGCAATTCGAACTCTAGATAGTTTCCCAGAGGGCGGATTTCACGTTCAGCCTCGAGGCACGGGGGGCGCGTGCAACGGGAGGGGAGGTAAGACAGCCAGCGAGTGGCCGCGTAGCAGCAGACGATCGTCGTGTGGTGGAGTAGTAGTAGCCTAGTTGCCTGAAAATGGAAGAAGAACCGCCGTGCCGCGCTTGAATCACGCTGCCGAAAAAAAAATCTCGAGGTAAGTTTTGATTTGTTTTGATTATAATCTCACCCTGTTAATCAAGACAGGGTGGCTTTTTCGTACCGGAATGTTGCGATGGAGTTGAAGATTCGGTCATTCGCATAGCTGACGGGGTAAAACTCGCGCTTTTGAAGGGGTGCTTGTAACGGCGGTGGGTGAGTGTTTGAACAGCGAGGAAGGGGTGCCAGACAAGGCGGAAGCCACGGCTGGTCGTGGGGAAGCCGCTGCTGTTGTATAGATCTGCTGTCGGTGGAGTTGGTAGTGTACGTCTAGGGAAGCACGTTCGTTGCTAGTGATCGAAGTGATTTGATTTTGACTTTCCGCTGGCAGAAGTCACGATCGCCTTCTGATTGTTCTGTGACTGGATGTTTATACGTATGCGGGGTGTCAGTGTGTGTGTGTGTGTGTGTGTGTGTGTGTGTGTGTGTGTTTTCAAAGCGATATGTGTGTGTGTGTGTGTTTTCAACACCGATATGTGTGTGTGTGTGTGTGTTTTCAACACCGGTGTGTGTAGTGTGTGTGTTTTCAACACCAGCAGCTCTTACTGGCAAAATAATATTAAATATGCCGGTCAGTACTTGCTTACAGCGGTCGATAAAGAACCGGAATTCTGTAAGCTTCAGTCACTGTCAGAGCATTCCCTCTCTCGTGAGTCTCAGTCTCAGTCTCAGACGGTGTTCGTGTTCTATTTGTGACGCCAAGTCTGTGGAACCCACACTTACCCTCCTCTTCCATTGCCGCCCCCCTCCCTCCCCCCCCCCCCCCCCCCCCCCCCCCCTCTCTCTCTCTCTCTCTCTCTCTCTCTCTCTCTCTCTCTCTCTCTCTCTCTCTCTCTCTCTCTCTCTCTCTCCTGCTCACTGTTATTTGTATTGCTAGGGTTGGTCAGTGTCGATGCTCTTTTGTAATATCGTTTGAGTGTCGAAAGTATTGTTGATCATCTTCATGTGTATGTCTGTGTGTTGCCGGCTTAGCAAGGACAGATTGTAAGAATTCGCTATTGCCTAAAATCTCAATCCTTGAGTATTAAAGTTCCGAGTTCTCTCTCTCTCTCTCTCTCTCTCTCTCTCTCTCTTCTCTCTCTCTTCTCTCTCTCTCTCTCTCTCTCTCTCTCTCTCTCTCTCTCTCTTTGCGAGGTTGCAAATCATTTCCGTAATGGTCTCATCTCTCTCCTCTCATCTCTCTCTCTCTCTCTCTCTCTCTCTCTCTCTCTCTCTCTCTCTCTCTCTCTCTCTCTCTCTTCTCTCTCTCTCTCTCTATATATATATATTATATATTATATATTATAATATATGATTAAATATATATTAGCCCTGATATAACCCTTTGTGGTTGACTGGGCTCAAAGCACTAACTCTCTCTCTGTCTCTCTGTTTCTCTCTCTCTCTCTCTCTCTCTCTCTCTCTCTCTCTCTCTCTCTCTCTCTCTCTCTCTCTCTCTCTCTCTCTCTCTCTCTCTCTCTCTTTGCGAGGTATGGCGGCAAAATCCCGACGGTATTCCGGTACCTCTCTCTCTCTCTCTTCTCTCTCTCTCTCTCTCTTCTCTCTCTCTCTCTCCTCTCTCTCTCTTCTCTCTCTCTCCTCTCTTACTTATATTATATATATATTATATATATAATATATATATTAGCCCTGATATAACCCTTTGTGGTTGACTGGGCTCAAGCCTAACTAACTCTCTTCCTCCTCCACTCTCTCTCTCTCTCTCTCTCTCTCTCTCTCTCTCTCTCTCTCTCTCTCTCTCTCTCTCTCTCTCTCTCTGCGAGGTATGGCGGCAAAGTCCCGACGGTATTCCTGTTCCAGTAACAGAGCAACGCGACGTCCGATAGACTTAGTGCCGAGATTCATCGGTCGGTTTAGTGATTGACGTTGTCTAGACCTTGCTGGCGACGACGAAGAGAACATCTGCGTTAATCCGAGACACATACATTCTTCTTTATCGTCAGAAACGAAAAGGCTGCTTTACATACATTATTACACGTGTTTGTGTCAGCGTATTAGGGTAGTTTTAGTATTAGTCCGCTGGCAATGATTTTTATTTTTTATTGTTTAGGGAGCGTTCGGGGGGGGGGGGGGGGGGTAGGGTTGGAGTCACCCTGTCTGGTCTGTCCGTTTGTCTGTCCCCATCTGTCCGTTTGTCTGTCCAACCGGGTTTTGACCAAAAGTGACTTCTGCAACCGGGTACTTGTTAGCCGAGACGCGGTGTGAGTTGGACTTGGCTAGCATGTTACCTTCGTGTCCAATTTTTGGATTAGTTGCGGTGCATTGTTCGTCTGTGGCATGCAGTTACTGTTAGAGACAGACAGGCAGGCAGATGGGCAGACAGAGAGAGACTGACAAAGAGACAGACAGACAGACAGAACTCGAACTCGAAAAATTTATTTTCCAAGGATTGTATTTAGGTTCATTTAGACCTGTCTAACAACTAGTCCTTGCTAAACTACTGAATAAGTGAAAAATGGAGACTGAGAGAGAGACTAACGGAGAGAGAAAGAGAGACTGACAGAGACAGAGAGAATAACTACTAACAACGTAGAGTCATTCATCCGAACCGACATTCCACATCACCCGACCACTCAGCGTGACGTACGCGTACACGAGTGACATCCGCTCCGTGAATAACTAACAGACAAAACACAAATGCGACGTATGCGTCCCCCCCCCCCCCCCCCCCCCCCCACCCCCCACCCCACCCCACCCATCCACCCTGCTACACATGACTCCGAAAGACAGCCAGTAGTCTCCCTGCAAGACGTCACCCACTCTCCCTGGCAACTTGTTTGCAGACAAGCACCCTCATTTGCAGAACAGTTACTGCCGTTGCCGTACGCCAGGCCCGCATACCGGAGGGGGCTCCGTCGTTAGCAAGCGTCACAATAAGCATTGTTCTCTCTGCAGCCGTCAGTTGGCGGTACAGGCATACCTGTAGCCCGCTGAACAGGTAGGTAGGTAAATCACCTGGGGCTTCTGGCAGATGGAAGGAGAGGGGTGAAAGGTTGTGGGAGGAGGGTGGTGGTGGAATGGAACCTGTACTCAAATCAAAGCAAGCGGCTATACATGTAGGTTTATATATATCTATATCTATATATATATATATATATATATATATATATATATATATATATATCCAAAACCAGCTTGTTTTAAAGATTGTGCCTAATGTGCTGTTTAGCATCTGAGGACTTTAAGCAAAAAGACAGAATAGAACAGTACATGTAGTTTCACCGCTTAAAGAACGTCTTCACGTATTGTGGTGTAATTGTTTGACGGCTACTGACAGGTTGTTTTTTGTTGTTTTAATCCTGGTTTTGTTGTGTGTTTATATCATGCGTAAGTGTTGTTTTTTCGTTCCTGGTGGTCTTTCAGATCAGGTACCGTAGTTCTAGCTGGCATAGCTGGATGAGCCCTGAGTATGCAAAGTGTCGCACTCTGTAGAAGAGGGTTCTTGAGGTGTTGTGGTAGTCGCCCAAAGCCACAACCGCGGTTGGGTTTGGCATTGCCACCGACCTCAGTGGGCATCTCTAAATTAGTTGGTGAATCACACAGCCGCAAAGACGACGCACACTACTGTCACTACTCAAAGATGTTTCTCTTTCTGCGGTGGTCCGGCATCGCTGAATCAGTGAATGAAATCACTAAGCAAAGACCACACACCGTCTTAATGATCGCTGAGATTCCTGAGCGGTGGAGGAGGTCTAAAGTTCAAAGCTGGTTCCGTGGTGCGATCTGGCCGGAGAATTCTTTGGTCTGGCATCGCTAGATTAACCCTTTCAAAGCAAAGACGATGTCCACACGTCCTCTTGGATTTGAAGACCACCACTGAAATTCCCGAGCTGTTGGGGTTGCTTTTCAAATGTGGTACCGTCTTTTGGTCTGGCGTCGCTAGATGAACCCGTAAGCAGAGGCGACACGCGTTCTCTTGGATTTGAAGACCACTGAAAATTCCTCAGCTGTTGGGCCAGTCTTTCAAATCTGGTACCGTCATTTGGTCTGGCGTCGCTAGATGAACCCCTAAGCGGAGCTGACACACGTCCTCTCGAAGATCACTGAGATTCCTGAGCTGTTGGGGCGGTCTTTCAAATTTATCATCTGGTACCGTCGTTTGGTCTGGCATCGCTTGATGAACCCCTTAACAAAGACGACACACGTCCTCTTGGATTTGAAGACCGCTGAAATTCCTGAGCTGTTGGGGTGGTCTCTCAAATCTAGCACCACCATTTGCTCTGGCGTCGCTGCTGTTGTAGAAGCGGGCCCGGCAGACATGCACGGCACTTACAGGTAATTGAGTGGCGGTTGTCTGGCGCAGGTAGGATCGTTAGTTACCTGTTGTGTTGGCCCGGCACGGGCGCCTTGCTGGTGCGGCGGGGCAGACCACAACATTGTGTCTACAGTTTACCTTGCCCGTGCTTGTGGCATGTGGCGGCTGTTTGTTTGGGCTGCAGTCCGTTTAAGCCTGTCTGGTCGCCTCTTTGTGGGCTGTGTGTGCGTACAGTTGGTCAGTCAATCAATATAATAGTTACTAAGATAGATAGGTATCTGATTAAGACGGATGCGATTGCATTGGTTCACGTCTTTGAGGGTGTGTGTGTGTGGTTCTCTTCTTTGAGAGTGTGTGTGTGTGTGTGTCGGTGTGTGTGTGTATGTGGTTATTGTTGTCTTCTTTGAGAGAGAGAGAGAGAGTATGTGTGTGTGTGTGTGTGTTGTTCTTGTTCTTGTTCATGTTCTTGTCGTTGTTGTCGTCGTCTGTGGAGTGTGTTGTTGTTGTTTAGGAAGCTTTCGTGAACTCTTCTGTTGCTCCACCTCTGCAAGAGACATTTCCGCCTGGATCTGGAGTTGCGTGAGCTCCTGCACAGTTCAGTTCAGTTCAAGATGGTATCTGTGCGCTCGCAAAAGCCCATCTGCACTCCACCCCGTCTCTCGGAGGTTTTCCCAACGTTGCCTTTGAAACGGTTCCAGTGTTCGTCTGACTGACGATGGCCCTCTCTCGTCCTTTCAAGGAAGATCGTCGAGCGCCTCCTCTTTCCACGCCTCTCCCCTCCAGGCGATCGATGGTGTAATGCCCTTAGCTTTAGTGTCGGCAGGTAGTGTCT
>JABMCL010000812.1:0-72500 GCA_018857735.1 Alviniconcha marisindica | reverse complement strand
GCGAAACGAAGGACGCTATCCAAACTAAGCCCCAAAAGGGTCGTCCGATGATACGACCGACAGCAAGCGCTGAGCTGAGCACTCGCCAAGTCCCAAGCTCTTCTCGTCGGTGACAAAACCCCGACCAAAGACAAGGGGAAAATCTTTGCTCCGGACGGACCTTCGTTGTGCTAGAAGACGATCATGAGCTGTCCCAGCTGATACGCGTGTAATTTATTACACAGCATCCCCGACTGATACACGTAATACACGCTGTTCTTCTTGTGCTGGAATCCCAAGTGAGACAGTCATTTCCTCTCCGCGTAATCTTATCTTAGGGGAGACTAGGCGCTGTCGCCCGCTGTACAAGGCGTGGCTCTGGACCCTTGAAGTCATCAGCCGTACTCCGGACACTGGATACCCGGACACGAACCGCGGGAAGTAGAGTGGATTATAAGTATTGTAGACATACACTATAGAGTATCCAGGCTGGGGGAAATTGAGAGAGAACCGCCCTGAACCTTGCCACCGTTCGGCTGGCTCCTTGGAGCTGGCGTGGATTAGGAACTGCTCGTGTGTGTAACAGTATACGTATTGCCCACTCAGTGTCTCTGAGGAGGGGGGGGGGGGTACCGGAACTGAGAAGGAGGGACACCGGAACTGAGAAGGGTGGACAGCGGAACTGGTGTTGTGTTAGTGTTACCCGTCTGCTGTGCTCGTCCCTCGTCTCCGTAGCACCAGCTGTTGGGCCACAAAAGTGACGGGATGAGGAAGGACAGAGCCAGGAGATGTTATCGCTACCCCAAAGTGCTCAGGTAAGAGGTCTTCTCCACCACAGAGCGAGAGGTACGGAGAGATGGGGGTGAGGGGGAGGGAGGGGGGGGGGATACACGGTGGGAGGTGGGGGGGGGTGAGAGACGGACGGTGATCCGACAGACAAAGACAGGCAGTCTGTCTCAAACAAGTACCTGTTTGTTTTGGTCCGACAGACAGAGAAACAGTCTGTTTCAGACAAGACTTCCCCCCTTTGGGGGGGGGGGGGGGGGGAGGGGTTGAACGTAAAAGGATGTTAGTGCATTCTCTCTCTCTCTCTCTCTCTCTCTCTCTCTCTCTCTCTCTCTCTCTCTCTCTCTCTCTCTCTACCGTCTCATCGCTGTCCTCTTTGGCGCATTTACTTAATTTAACTTTTTGTCCAGTTCGTGAAGACTGATGGATCTGTCTCCAGTTCTCCCCGTAGAGTTTTTACCGTGTAAGACGTGGAAATGGTTCATTTTGGGGGAAGTCACGCTGAAAGTTCGATCTGTTTGTCTTACTTTTTGTGTAGCTGAACTACTTACGTAAACCTTTTTTGTATTTAGGATACAAAGAAAGGTGAATATTAGTAAAGGCTAAACAACTGTCTTAACTTGACATTATCAGTGTATTCTGAAATGAGATGAAATTGAGATATGGGAGGTGGGGGCTTGCCTGGAAATTAAAATATCCTCTCTTTTGTTGTTGTTTGTTTATATTATGCTGCAAAAAGGAAGAGGGCAATTAGTTGATCAAGCTGAAGTCAGCAGACACGCAATGCTGAAATTGTGAAAAAAACACACCCTCAGGTACGGTCAAGTTTCAGGTACGGTCAAGTTTTAGGTACGGTCAGGTTTCAGCTACACTGTCGCCGCGTTCGCTCCAGATGACAAACCTCGGTCAAAACGTGAAATATTAATGAAATGACTCGCCACCTGTCGAGGGGCTTCACGCACCATCGCTTTGATTGGCTTCAGTCTTACGACCGAACGTTCAGTCATACTGTCACGCGCCCAATCCCCTTTCCCCCACCCCCCTTCCCCTCCCCCTCCCTCCGACCCCGTTTTCGACCCATCTGTGCCGTGCTTATCTGTCCGTAGAGATGTACTCTCAGGTATGTACGTACGCCTGTGCCCGGCTTTGTGGCGTGTCGCGCGGCTTGATGAGTAACTTCACTTGACACCGACTTCACAGTGTAGTTCCTTTGAGTTAGTACCTGACTGCAGACCTCACCTTGCCTAGCTAGCTGCCACAGTCTTGCTGACGGCGTCGTGTTTGTCGGGGGACCGGAGAGTGTTGAAATCCAGGCTCACAAGATGCTGGGTTACTGGTGCCGGTGATTCTTTCCGGATTACGCATGCGGAAGTGTCGGGATAATGATATCACGGCCTCGTGCCAGTGAACGTAGAACGTGTTCAAGTGGACTGTTCTTGGAGTGTTCCTGTAAGATGGCTGTACATATGTAGATTTATGATGGGTGTAAACGTGTTTGTTTTCTTTTAAAGGCTTTTACTGCCGCGTTTGACGACGGGATAGTGTGTCTTGTATGAAGCGAAGTCCGCATCCCTGATCGTCGGATTGTGTGGAGTCGGAATGTGGCGGAAGTTGGTTATTGGTTAAGCTGGTTTAACGCCGAGTTGTCTCCGCAGAGGTATTGGATGGGGCCGAAATCCCAGGAGGTAGAGGAAAGGGTGCGGACAATACCTATCGCTACACTGTCACCACCAGAACGACTCCTGCATTAAGACAGACAGCGATGAGAGCCATTTTAATGTTTCATTAACTGTGAGGGACAAAGTCACAAGACCACAACTCATGAAGAGAACGGAGAGCCGAAGCGGAATCGAACCGAGGTCCCTCTGCTTACCAGCCTTACCGCCATGCCAGACCGGCTCTCGTGTGGCGCAAGTCGTCCATGGCGGCTTTTGAAGGCAGATAAGGCTGGTGCTGAACGTCACGGTGTTCGTCAGTGAGGGCCATCAGATCTTGTGGACAAAGTGAGGCACTTGTGTGCTGCGGTGTAGACGTGGAGATTAAGACAGCAGTGTGAAATTCGAAGAGAAATTTGTTGGGATAAAAGTGTGTGTGTGTGTGTGTGTGTGTGTGTGATGATAATTCTGCATCAGCACCGCTTACAGTTAGGTTCGAGAGAGATCAGAAGCCCTCGTGACCCACTGATCTTCTCGTGACCCAGAGATCGTGACCCATTGTTTCATTCGAGCTAGAAAACAATGGGTCACGAGAAGATCAGTGGGTCGAATCTCAGTCTGCTTCGGCTCGCCTTTCTCTTGAAGAGTTGTGCCTTGTGACTCTTCTCTGACATAATCGTGTGACCCCCCCCCCCCCCCCACCTTTCCGATCGGTAAAACGGAATCAGACACCCAGTGCGGACACCCAGTTAATGGTTCGTATTGCAACTGCTGCAGATTAGATCTGCAAAAAGTTTTTTATATATTTTATATTGATGATAGTGTAACGTTAGGTGTAACGTTAGGTAACGCCCGACTCACATCTCCAGCTCCTCCTCCTGCCTCTCTCATCCGCCCTGCCTGCTCCATCCTCCAGGGATTTTTGTGCCTGCCAGTAAAACACCTACTGGAGGACAGATTTGCCGTCACGAACATATGTGGCTGTTATGGACCACTATCACTGTATCAGTGCCTTGAAATAAACTTTAACTGTGCTTTCTGCGCTTTTTCGACGCAAGTTTACGAGAACATTGCCGCGGATGACATCAGTGATTTAAGATAATGTGTGCCATCGGGAACGACGTCAGGTTCAGAGATGTACCAATTACTATTCTCTTCCGGCATTATTTGTCACGCAGGAGATAAGCCGGAGGGTCTGACTGCTTCGCTGAATCACTTCACCTTGCTGTGTGTTTTCCACCTGTACCCTTCACTAACGAGCCTTGTATTATGAAGACGTGTGCAATCGGTGTTTCAAAAAACAAAAACAAACGAGTGCTTTAGCAGGTCAACAATTCCGTGCACTGAATATTGTTTGGATACATTTTACATATATATATATAAACCAGAAGAAGGAAGAAACAAACACTACCTTTGCCTTTCACACGAGATATATTTTTATGCCTCGTGTGAAAGGCAAAGGTAGTACGTGGGTTTTTCTTTCTTTTTTCTTCCGGTTTCAGTCTCTAGTTCAGGCAGTGCGTGGATCAGCTCTGTTTTTATAATGGCAGATTACTCCTCAGCTTGGTTCCTTCAAGAATACAAACAAGTCCGGTTCGTTTATTCTTTTCCATTATTCGAGTCCACTTGAACACGAGGCGAGTGCCTGTCTCAGTTGTGTTTGTCCGATAGGCTACAGTGCGGTGCCTAATTTGATGGGACTGCTCTGTGGATGCGTCAGACACCAGGTCAAGAGGACAGAGGTTGAGGGTGGCCATGCAGTTTCCTGAGTGATTTTCCTATCAGTGTTGTTGTGATGACTGATCGGGTGGGCGGGTGTGGGTGTGTAGTGCGTGTCCATGGGGTTCACTTACTCGCGGTGCTACCTGGAAGACCTGGCCAAGGAGGGAGATGGCTGTGTCCTGCTGCTCCGATACAGGTGAGTGAGTGATGCACCTGCAGTCACGGTGTGTGGGGCAAGGGAATCGCCGATGGTGTCGGTGTGCGTGTGAGGTGCGCTCGTGTTGTGTCCAGGGAATCGCTGTGTGAAAGGTCGATGGTGTTTGTGTGATGCACACTGGGATCAGGGGCACTGAAACTAGAGAAAGGTCGATGGTCTGTGTGTGTGTGTATCTGCAGGGCCATCTTTCCTGTCTGTCTGTCTGTCTGTCTGTCTGTCTATCCGTCTGTCTCTGTCCGTGTGGCTGACTGTGATTCGTGAGGTTAATAGACTATTTGGTGGTATGATCTACAACTATTCTTCTCATTCTGTGTGACGTCACTCGTCATGTGAAATGAACGAGTGCATAGAGAGATGTCTTGTTGGTGTTGGAGTTCACTGATTTTTTTATTCGTATGTGCAATATTTTCTTCTTCTTCTTCTTCTTCTCTCTCTCTCTCTCTCTCTCTCTCTCTCTCTCTCTCTCTCTCTCTCTCTCTCTCTCTCTCTCTCTCTCTCTCTCTCTCTCTCTGTCTCTCTCTCTCTCTCTTTCTCGCTCTCTCTCTCTCTCTCTGTGATGTGAATTTTCGTTGTTTGTGCTTGTCTAAAGGTATAGTTATAATGTAAACCACACCAGATTTGTTTTTTTCTGTTCAGTCGGTGTGTTTTAATTGAACCGACCATCATCAGGTACACGGCCCAGCAGTTACGAGTTTCCCAATCTCTACTCCCCATCACGAGTTCAGGTTTATTTCCTCGTCACCGTTTACGAGGAACTCGAGTACCATTATAGGCTCTGGCGGTGTTTGTACAGACGACGTTATGGGGGAAGTTCATTGCCGTGGAATAGGTCGTAAAATGTTGATCTATGTGAGGTGCTCTCCTCAGCTGTGGTAGAACTGACACAGCGATCCGCATGGGCCTACTTGATGCTTTGAAAGTTTGACATGAGGCATTTTCATACGATAAGACGGTTTGGTTTGCTTGAGGCGGTAAGTCAGAGTGTGTGTGTGTGTGTGTGTGTGTATGGTTTAATCCGTGTCGAGAAACCGGACTGTGGTAATTCGATCGTGCGTCGTTTGTGTGAAGTCAGAGTGAGGAGATCGTGCGTGACCTGTTGTTGAGTGTGACACACACATCCGCGTAGAAATTCCACGTGTCGTGCACATGCTGTGATGACTCGGAATAGTTAAGTTTGAACCGCGGCATTTCGACATGATCGGGCAAAGTTGCACAGCGTGATTTTAGTTTGTAAGAAAACCCAGCCGATTGTGTGTGTGTGTGTCTGCCTGCCTGCGTGTGTGTGTGTGTCTGCCAGCCTGCCTGCCTCTGTGTGTGTGTGTGTCTGCCTGCCTGCGTGTTTGTGTCTGCCAGCCTGCCTGCCCGTGTGTGTGCCTGCCTGTGTGTGTGTGTGTGTGTGTGCTCTGTGCGTATATATGTGGGTGCGTGTATATGTTATTTTTTGTTATAATTATTGACACATTCCTTTGGACCATGTTTGGCACATAGAGTTAAATGCATGTTCTGGGGGGGGGGGGGGAGGGGAAAACTTAGTCAGCGTGGCTCCTGCCTCGACACTACAAAGATCGCAGCCATTAACTCGATTTTCGTCAACAAGGTCTAGCTGATCCCCTGTAGAACAGGCCCTAACACTTCACCCCCATAGTCAACATCCTGCCCTTGTTTTCACAGCGGATGGCGGATTAATTGATTACTGCCTTGACGGGCATTGGGGGGGGGGGGGGGGGGTGTCGTTTCCTTTACAAGTACAACTCGGCGGCAGAAGTAGGTGGACCGAGGCAGACAGGCAATGCTGTTGTTGTAAGTTATTACAGTCATTAACAAGAGGGACATGCGCTGTGATGTGTCACCTCACTTCCGCCGACGTTCCGCCTATTTCCGGCATGCTGGGGAAATATCATCGGAAACTTTGACAGCTTTTTCTGACCCCCCCCCCCCCCTTCCCCAGTCTTTAAATGGTTTGAGTCGGAGGAAGATCATCGCTTAATCTCTCTCTCTCTCTCACTCTCTCTCTCTCTCTCTCTCTCTCTCTCTGTCTCTCTCTCTCTCTCTCTCTCTCTCTCTCTCCAAAGTTTGTTTTTTTTGTTTTCATGTAATTGTTTCTCCATTGTTCACTTATTCAGTAGTTTAGCAAGGACTAGTTGTTAGACAGGTCTAAATGAACCTAAACTACAATCCTTGGAAAATAAAGTTTTCGAGTTCTCTCTCTCTCTCTCTCTCTCTCTCTCTCTCTCTCTCTCTCTCTCTTCTCTCTCTCTCTCTCTTCTTGTCTGCTTTTTCCCCCCTTTCTTTCTGTTCTTCCTGTCTTTTTCTCACTGCACTCCCTTTGTATATTTACCCACCCCCCGCCCCCCCCCCCCCCGACCGTATCGTGCTTAGCTGTACAATCGTTGTACCCCCTCCTCCATCTCCCCACCCTCACCCCGACCGTATAGCTACATATGCTTAACAGTATAATCTTTACCCCCCCAGCAAACTTGACTAGGACGCCCGAAGTGTCAGGATCTTTCTAGCTCAGTGGTTGTAGCCAGCGAAGTTAATGTCACGCAACATTGTGCTGGAGACCCACCAAGTCAAAAGAAGAAGAAAAAAAAAAAAGCCTTGCTACAGCCAGCCGCGCGTGGTCACTTCCCCTTAGTTCACAGCGTTGAGTATGGCGTCTTACTAGCGTCAGAATGTAGCTTTGTGAATATCGTTACGTCATTGCGACTATCACGACATCGTTGCAGTTATCACTAATCATTCTTCGAAGCACTGGACACGAAAATAACACAGCTCAACCAAAAGTAGATTAGTGTCCAGAGGGTTCTACATCTTATTTTCACTGTCTAAGTGTCGTTTTGTAGCTTGATAAAGGGGATTATCCCCAAAATTCGCGTCGTGTTTTGTATTCATTTTTGTCCTAAGGAATAGCGTTCTTTTTAACCTTTTGTGTGTTTGGATCTTGTTCTAGAACGCTAGCAGTCAGAGTTTTTTTGAAAAAAGGGTTACCCCCAAAATTCGCGATTTTGTCATATTAAAGTACAGTTCCTTTTAACGGTTTCTGTGTTTGGGTCAGTGCCTCGCTGTGGCTGTTGCGAAGCATGCACAGTGTGCATCCGTTCATAATAATGCGTTTGGACGGGGACATCAGTTTGCAACGAGCAGTGCTTTTTGACGCTTTTGGCCGGCCGTAGTTGACTTCCTCGCTGTGGATGTTGCGAAGCATGCACGGTGCGCAATAAACTATATAGCTGGGTGAGTGCCGCGGATGCCATCATGTGCGAGCGCGCGGCGTAACGTAGCCATGCAGCGTGTGCATGCGGATTTAACTGCAGTGGGGCCAATGCTGCCAGCTGGCACTGGCTGTGTGCAGGGCCGCCACATTCCTGGCGCAGGCAGGACCGGATACCAGAGCACTGGAGCACACGGTCAAGCCATGTATATGGCTGTGTGTGCCTGACACAATGCATTGCACACGAGGGAGTAATTAGCTAATATTCTGTTCTGTTTGTCTAGGGCATCCCGCGGAACTGTTTCCTGGGCGTTGTGTGGGTTGTAAGAAGTGCCCGTGTCGGTGTGGGTAGACTGCATTTCTTTTTTCCCAAGGAATATCTGAACAGTCTGGTGTTTGTGCTTTCTTGACACGTTTTTCTCCTCCTCCTTCTTCTTCTTCTCCTTCTTCTTCTTCTTCTTCTTCTTCTTCTTCTTTTCCTCGTCATCCTCCTCCTTTTACTCTTCTTCTTCTGCTAGAAGTTCAGCCTTTACTACTTTGTGTTTTCCCCTGTGATTCAGATATATATATATATGTGTGTGTGTGTGTGCACATTTTCGACATTCAGTTCAAGCCAGCTTGCAGTTTTCTCTCCGGTTCCCCTTTAACCCAAAGGGCATGCAGAGCTTCAAGTCTGAACTTCTGAGAGTGTGCTGGGAGGACGTACGCCTGAATAACCTGCCTGTCGATAGGCATGACCAGGGCGGAACTAGTGCCATGATTAATCCCCCCACCCCCTGTATATGATCAAAGGGCGGGGAGAAGGGGGCGAGGTGGCGCTGGGAATGGAGGTGGGGGCTCAAGGCCACGCTGACGACATCGCAGCAGATTAGACTGGGCCAGTCCTGCCCTGCGCACTGCATCCCCTGTGGTATTGATCCGTAGGCAGGGCGGGACAGCAGGGGGTCTGGGCCTTCGCTGCAAGCGAGGGCCGGGGGGGGGGGGGGGGGGGGGGGTTGTCTGCTGGCTGGCCGGCCGGCTGCACGTTTCGTTTTTGTGCAGGTATTTTGGGGCTGGGCGGCGCACACGACACGAATTGTACAAAACCGTGCCTTTGAGCTTTGATCGTTGGATCAGAGGCAGCTTTTGTCTGTAGATCTGATGCTGTTTTGAGAGCAGCCTCGCTGTCTCCCTCCCTTCCTCCCCCCCCCCCCCCCTCCCCCCTTCTCCTCCTCTCTTCTCCCTTCCTCCCCCCCCCTCTCTCTCTCTCTCTGAGGTGTCCCTGTGGGGTTGACGAACGTCAAATCCAAGAACTAACTCTCGCACCCCCCAAGTCTCCACGGAAGAAAAAAAAACGTATTCTTCGGCCATTTTGCGCCGGAAGTTGCAGTCTCAGTCGCCTGTGCCTCTCTTGTGTTTGTCACAGCGAATAAGAGTTGCTATTACTAGTATTAGTGACCCTTGTTCGTGGATTCTTGCGTGTTACACCCGAGTTCTTGAGGGAGCGTTAAGTTTGATTTATTGCAGTGGTGAAGAAAAGGATCTTTCCTCCGTGAGCGCTGTGTGTGTCAGTATGTGTGGGGGTGCCAGCGTGTGTTTGTATGTGTGTGCGTGGGTGTGTTAACCAAGACTATTTGTAATATTCAAGAAAATAATTCATTCATTCACTATGATGGCAAATTTTACGAGAACGACAGAGACAGACAGAGCTAGCTCCATGACACACAGAGATGCTTTTGATGAGGCCAGAAATCGCTGAGGGTAATGTCGGCACTCAGTGGGGAGGTGTGTGCATGCTGATGGTGTTGCATGCTTCGTTTAACGGGCCAGGTGCAAAACCTGTTTGTGCATACATACATGTGCACATAAAACTAGCAAGGCTTTCCTGTCTAGTCGGTCCATGTTGTCATAGCACTGCCCTTCTGATCCTCATCATCTGATCCCCCACCCCACTCTCTCTCTCTCTCTCTCTCTCTCTTTCTCTCTCTCTCTCACACACACACATACACACACACCAGTTCCACCATCTCTCGCAACTCATGGCAAAAAAAAAAAAAAAAATCCCCTTCGGAAAAGAGTTTGCTCATAACGTCTCCGGTCACGCACGTGGATCAGTTCCCACCCAGCCCCACCCCCTCCGCACCCCCACTCCACACCCTCTGCATACCAGCCACCCCAGTGGTCAACAACCGATGCCAGACAACTTGGCAGCCCTCCACGCGCTCGCTCACTCTCCTCGCTCGTAAGCAGTGTTTTGCCGTCCAGCGAGCAGCATCTGTTGTTTGGACAAGGATTTCGCGCGGTCCACGGGGCACCCTCACTTTTCCAACCATTGGTGTCATTTTAGCTGGTGAATGCGTTTGGCTGCTCGACGGTCGGGTGAGGAAAAGTAGACGGCGGGGGGGGGGGGGGGGGGGGGTAGAATGTCAGTTAGAACTCTGTTAGAGCGTTTGCCATGGAAGTGGTTCTTTTTGTCGACACTTTCTGCTCAAAGTGTTGTCTCTCTTCTTGGCATCAGGCTACTAGACACTGACAGTCTTGAATTAAATGAAAGGTGAAGGTTAAAATTCATCGCCAGATAAAGGGGGGTGAAGGAGGGAGGGGGGTCAGAGAGAGGGAGGGAGAGACACCTTTGGCGGCTGTAGGCACACGTTGCCCGGACGCCTTGAGACTTGGGGTTGTCAGTTCTTTCAGCTTACATCAGCGTCTTCAGCGCTTGCATGTGTGAGAGACAAGGGGAGGGGCTGGCCGGCAGACTAAATTCCATGTACGCAGCCTACGTGGGTAAACTTGTGCTCAAGTCGCTGATGTCAACTGAAAGAACTGCATGACCACCCGAAGTAAGGCGTCCGGGCTACGAACGTCTTCTCTGTCTATTCTCGTCCCTAACAAGCCTCATGGTTTCTGTGGACGTTAAGCAACTCTCTCTCTCTCTCTCTCTCTCTCTCTCTCTCTCTCCTCTCCCCCCTTTACCCCCACCCCTCTCAGTCGTAGTTGAGTAGTCTTTGCGCTAGGGTCACTATTTGTGTATTGTTAGTTAAGTGGTCATTCATCCAGCTATTCCTTTGTCCATATCGTGCGCTAATGTTATAAAAAAAATTTGTTGTTGTTGTTGAGGTTTCAGTGTGGTCCTTGTTGATTTCGTGCTTCGGGTGTCTTCAGTGTATGCTTGGCCTAGGTTTACGAATCATCGCAATGTCTGTGCACGAAGAAGTCTGCAGGTTCTGAATTGCCCGCAGCCTTAAGAAGAAATTAGTAATGAGGCTTGTGTGGCGCTGGTTCCCATCTAAACGGAATAATTGAAGGCAACGGGAAGAATATAAAAAAGGAGGAACAAGGAAAAAACCAAACAAACATTTTCACACACGTAAAATTGTACACCTGCATACACAGAACCAGACCACACACACACACACACACACACACATTTTATCTCTCTCTCTCTCTCTCTCTCTCTCTCTCTCTCTCTCTCTCTCTCACACACACACACACACACACACACACACACACATACACACACCCCTCCCATCCAGCCCCAAAAGATTGCGTTGGACAGCGGGCGGGAAAAGCTCTTCTGAGTTGCCGACTGTTTTAATGCGTGTTCCTTGATGTCTCTTCTTCTGCTATTCGAATGCGTATTCTTTGATGTCTCTTTTTCTTCTTCGTTCTTCACATGGCGAGTAGACTCAAGAACGGCTCCTGTGAAAGGATGGTCCAGTAATTGGGTTTTGACGCTCAGTCGAAAAACGACTCGTGGCGCCTGCTTGACTCGGTGACACGGCCAAAGGAGAAGGACTTTGGTCAGTCAATGACCCCACCCTACGGAAGGTCTTTTGGCAAGGTTGGACGTGCGTAGAGCCAGCTTCGGCATCGTTTAGTCAAGATCGCCATTCATGGTATTTTACCGGTTAAGAGCAGCATAATTATACCGCAATCACAGAAATCGGTCAGACGTACCGGCTGTTATTGCCTGACCCGTGACAGATTCTCCAGAATATAATGAATAAATAAACGCAGCACAGAGAGAGAGAGAGTGTGGGTGGCTGGGTGGGTGTATTCTAGACGGGGAAGGGAACAGGGTGTTTGCTAGTAGATCTCTTGTACTAGTATCTATAAGATGACAGTGTCACGTATCTGACCGGTTACAGCTACTGTCTGACCGGTTTCCATAACCATTTCGCTACCTTGTAGATGCCACACCGATTTATACTTTTTTTCTTTTCTTTTTTAATGTCTAGCTGGACCACTGCCCATTTCGTCTTCGGAGTAGTGTCAGAACGACTTCGAGAAGTCCCAGTCCCAGTCCCAGCGACGTTTGTATTGCTGATGATGGAGCGTGTTTGGGAAGTCCTAGGAGTGGGAAGGGCGGGGATGGAGGTGGGGGTGGGGGGTGGCTTGGCATCAGTGTACTGTAGCCAGGAGGGTGCGTCAGACAGACGATAAAACCAGGAGGTCCGCCAATTCCGTGGGGAGCGAAGGAGAGCGCGGTTTGATCACAGTCAGCTTGTTGGTATCGATCGGTCTCCCGACTCTTCGGGGTGGCGGACGGGGTGGGGAGGGTGGTGGTGAGGCGATGCGTTCCAGGCTGCTTGGTCTCCTCCCACGATCTGGGCCAGACTGTTTGCACGTGCTGGGTGCTTGCTGCCTAGGTGAAGACGAGGGACTAGAGGGAGTTAGATTAGCACCGGTGTGCGGCGTCCTGTGTGTTGTTATACTGTGGTTGTTGTTGCTTGTGACGATGGTGGTGATTGTTGGGTCGAGACTTTTGGTTCGGCTGCTCTTCAGCAATGACTTAATGATGGCGCCTGCCTCTCTCTCTCTCTCTCTCTCTCTCTCTCTCTCTCTCTCTCTCTCTCTCTGTTTGCTCCTTGCTCTTTTTGTTCCTCCGCCCCCCCCCTCTCTCTCTCTCTCTCTCTCTCTCTCTCTCTCTCTCTCTCTCTCTCTTCCCCCCTCCCCCCACCTCCCACCTTCATGTTCCTCTATCCGCCAAAGTTGTCTTCCGAGAACAACATCATGTCCGAACATTCGATTTCCTCATTCTGAATAGACGTAATTAGGTTGACCGTCGTGAGATGCCCAGTGGATTTCCGTGAGCTCAGTTATGCCTAATCGTGTGGCATTCATGGGAAAATTGCGCCGTCATCGTTTTTCGATTCGGCCTACATCGATTTTGCAGTTCAGTGTAGCGCTGTATCTCTCTCTCTCTCTCTCTCTCTCTCTCTCTCCTCTCTCTCTCTCTCTCTCTGTGAAGGATTTCGTGCATGTCAGAATGTTTACGTGTGTGTAAATCGATTTAGATCAATTCTGCTCATGTCGATGGCGCAGTTCAGTGTACTCTCTCTCTCTCTCTCTCTCTCTCTCTCTCTCTCTCTCTCTCTCTCCCCCCTTCCTGCACCACCGTCACCCCGTGCAGATCAGAATGTTTATGTTTGTGTTCTTCGATTTAGAGTAGTCCAGTTGTTCTCCCTTGGCCTGCAAAGCTAGCTCTTCTTTTCCCATAATTGTTTTTTATTAACAATAACAAACATAGCTCAAAGGAATATATATATATGGGAATCGTGGTCCAGTGCACCTGTAAAATTTCACTGCCGACCTGTTATAAAATAACTCAGGAGCTGTGTGAAAGTCGAGGTGGCCATCCTGACCTCCCTGTCCCTAATAGCGTCATAGTCCTTGTGGTCTCTGTGGCCGTTAAGCAACAGAGACCTTGTGGTCTCTGTGGCCGTTAAGCAACATTGAACTGCTAAAGTCTAAGAACTAACTGAACAAGTGCTTGCTGCATGTGAATTTTGCGGTCGAAAAGGGCACGAAGACAAACAAAGACAAAGGTAATTCGCTTTTTCCGTCGACTGTGCTCGCCATGGTTTGGCGTGTGGGCGATGAGGAAAGCGGCCCATGTCAGTGTTTGTCTGGTTCTCCCGGCATAGAATTGATCCAGCGCCTTATCAGCCAGTCCCAATGGTGGCAAACTGTGCTACAGCAACAAGCGGAACTGCTGGAAAGGATTTTTTTCTTCTTCTTTTTTTCTATCTTTTTTTCTTTTTTCTTTCTTTTTTCTTTCTTTTTTCTCTCTCTCTCTCTCTCTCTCTCTCTCTCTCTCTCTCTCTCTCTCTCTCTCTCTCTCTCTCTCTCTCCCCCCACACACACACACACACGCATATTTTAAGTACCTAGTTCAAGAACATTATCGGTTTGTTGGTTTTCTCTTCATCTGCATAACCATAGTATGCAGCGTGGGGTGGTAGCTAGGTCATCCACTTGCACCTCTTGATGAGGGGCAATGGCCGAATGAATAAATCTCTCTCTCTCTCCCCCCCCCCCCCCCCCCCCCCCCCCCCCCACCCCCACCCCGGAAACCCCTTGGGAGAGATTATTATATATATATATATATATATATATATATTATATATATATATATATCTACCTGATTTTGCGCGTCAGCGTTGAGCTTTTTTTTTCCCTTTTTTCCCCCTTCCCCAAACCCCGCCCCCATGTCCCAATCCCTGTGACCCCGTTTTTACAGTTATAAATGTATTTGTGGACTGTGCCGTGGTGCATGAAATCCAATAAAACCCGACGTGTTTCTGGGCGCTGGGAAAGATGCTGTGAGCTGGTGGAAGGGCTGACAGTAATGTTAAAGGTGACGTTCACACAGCTGGCATTTTAGGTCAGTTCGAACAGACTCCTCCTGATCCTTTCCTCTTTTCTTTTCTGATTCTTCTGCTCGTTTGTTGTTTTGTTTTGGTGGTGGTGGTGGTGGTGGTGTGTGGGTGTGTTGTTGTTGTTGTTGCTGTTGTTTGGGGGGAGGGGTCATTAAGGACAAGGCAAGCTGTCCACGTTTTTTCTTACTAGTCCGACATGATTTCTTTTCTTTGGAAAGTGACTTGTACTGGTTGGGTAGGTGAGAAGGGGGGCGGGAAGGTGGTTGGGTAGCTTAGACGTTGGGGGGGGGGGGGGGGTACCAAACGACCCTTCAACCTGGCATGGATTGACTTGAATTAATTGGAGACACCTATTTTTGTTTTGCCTGTGTACAATCTGACTTTTTATTTCTTCTTTTCAAACAAAACTTCAGGTAGTCAGAAATATATAGCATCCGGCAAGTGCTTCAAAAACAAAGTCCGTGTTTCATAGGTTTTTTGTTTGTTTTGTTTTTTGAGGGGGGGGGGGGGGCGTGCTTTACGACATGGTACGGAGTAACTGTGATTGTGTGATACGTCCTGAGGTGACCCTGTGCTGTTGACGCGATGTTTAAAAAAAATAAAAAAAATCACAAAAATCCAAGAACTAAACTAGCCGACTAACCCCTCAACGGGACAGACAGCGCAGTGTTCTTCCTCCTTCCGCCCTCTGGAGTGCTGGCCCGGCGGTTTGGGGGTCAGATCCTGGCGCGTAACTTAGGCTGTGCGGGTCAGATGCTATATTATGTTGTGCACACGCGGGGTTTCATTGCTGGCTTCGGATTTCCGCGGCTGAAGCAGGGAGCCACAGAAACAATAAATGCAGCGGGCCCCGCAGTGCAGAGGGATCACAGCGCGGGGTTGTTTCTCTTTCTGTGCTGCGCGTAGCGATAAGGAGAGCCGCAAGGAAAAATATTCGCTGTTTTGTCTGTCGGCAGCCATTTTGGCTGATATAAACACTTTTTCCCCTTTGGTCGTATATTTTGGATTTTTTTTCTTTCTTTCTTTTTTTCCTTCAATCGGATCATTTGGACTTTTTCTTCTTTCTTCTTCCCCTCAGCCGTATGGTTAGGATTTTATTCTTTTTGTCCCCCTCTTTCGTATAGATTTTGGGCGGGGAACGACGCTTGTTCTGATGAAAACTTGTGCTCTCTCTCTCTCTCTCCCCCCCCCCCCCTCTCTCTCTCTCTCCCACCCTCTCTCTCTCTCTCCCCCTTCTCTCTCTCTCTCTCCCCCTTCTCTCTCTCCCACCCTCTCTCTCTCTCTGTCTCCTCTCTCCCCTCTCTCAGTCGTAGAAATAACATTCGGACGGGGAACGACGCATGCATTAAATGTATTTATCATAGGATCAAAATGAACAAAAGGTTGGACAAAAAAACACTTAATCCGACAATACGAGCCGCCGGAACTGGGTCAGCAGTTATGTAATATATTGTTTAGGTAATTCACTGTTGGGTACTTACACAACTCCTGTTTTGGACACGGTTTGCCCTCACGAAATTGACAACTAACAAACTAACTGACTCGCGAAACTGAACATCAGGGAAGATTGCCCTCACGAAACTGCCAACTAACTAACTCGCGAAACTGAACATCAAGAAAGAAGTGTTCGTGAAGTGTTCAAATAAAACTGCCCGTCATTTTCTATCCGCCTGCCAGTCGTATATTTATTGTAAACAAAGCATGGAAACCGTCACAGCACGTGTCACACACAGCCTGTAGGGCAGTTTCAAGCGTATCTATAAAGACATTGTCAAGGACAAATAATTCCCACTAATAATAATTCGTTGGCCAAAGCCTCATATAGTCACAACCTGGCCGTGACGAACGTCAGGGTTTACATTCCTTTTCAGTGGATGCGAAAGGGCCCGGGGCGGTGTGACGGGTGGGGCGATGCGGGTGTAGGTGTGGTAACGCCTTCGATACCGCATTCCCACGACCTGCCATTTTTCTCACGACCTTCCCTTTGACTGCCTTGCTGACCCGGCCGGTGATGCACTTCTCAGTTTGTACATGTGTACATTTACACACTGACATAGCTCACGCGTTTTTTTCTTCATTCACGTTTCGGACGAGGTTCTCATGCTGGCTTGTGGCTGTGACGTTTTACTGTGACTGGTTCGAGCGGACTTTGAGGAAGAGGTTTTCTGTCGCTGGTTCGAGCGAACGTGGAGGAAGATTTTGTCACTGGTTCGAGCGGACTTGGAGGTTTTCTGTCACTGATTCGAGCGAACTTGGAGGAAGAGGTTTTCTGTCGCTGTTCGAGCGAACTTTGAGGAAGGTTTTCTGTCGCTGGTTCGAGTAAACTTTGAGGAAGGTTTTCTGTCACAGGTTCGAATGAACTTTGAGGAAGGTTTTCTGTCGCTGGTTCGAGGGAACTTTGAGGAAGGTTTTCTGTCACAGGTTCGAATGAACTTTGAGGAAGGTTTTCTGTCGCTGGTTCGAGGGAACTTTGAGGAAGTTTTTTTGTCGCTGGTTCGAGTGAACTTGGAGAAAGAAGTTTTCTGTTCACTGGTTCGAGCGAACTCAGAGGAAAAGAGTTTATGTTACTGGTTCGAGCGAACTGTGAGGAAAAGGTTCGAGCGAACTCTGAGGAAAAGATTTTCTGTCGCTGGTTCGAGCGAACTTTTGAGGGACATGCGGCGGCGTTTGTCTGTGTATGCTCCGTGTCCGCATCTGTCCTTCAGGCTGGCCATGAAGAGGAAAATGGCCATTGGTCAGGGTCCCGACTGGTACGTTGTCCTTTGGATTTTCTTTTTACACTTTGTGAGGATGGTGGTTTTTGTTTCTTGGGCTGTGTCGCCGTGATCTGTGTCGACAAACTAGCATTCAGATTTCGGTACAGTAATAATTATTATTCTTGGAAATGTTATTGTTGGCTTTCTCTCTCTCTCTCTCTCTCTCTCTCTCTCTCTCTCTCTCTCTCTCTCTCTCTCTCCTCTCTCCTCTCTCTCTCTTCTTAGCCCTGATATAACCCTTTGTGGTTGACTGGGCTCAAAGCACTAACTAACTCTCTCTCTCTCTCTCTCTCTCTCTCTCTCTCTCTCTCTCTCTCTCTCTCTCTCTCTCTCTCTCTCTCAAGTACAAAACTATTGTGTAGGCTAGGTTGTGTTCTGAGCCACCTGCTTGGTAGTTGACTATATGGACTTGATCAGACTTTTCTGTTTTTATCTTTTACTTTTATGTCTTCACCTAGCACTTGATTGCAATGGTGTTTTTATCAAGTAGTGTTTTACGTTCTCACGCTTTCTCCGTGATATGACCAGGGCGGATGACTGGGCTTCATGTTATCTCTGTCTATATCTGCTTGTGTGTACTCGGGCGTGTCTGTTCAATACCGACAGTTCAGTCACCACTAGCCACCGACCGGAACGCATGCGGCCAGCCAGTGCTTTGCTCACACCTGGCAGCATGTCATTGTTCCTGTGGACGTGAAACACCACGAGAGAAGAGCATGTCTGTGTGTGTGGACTTGGGGATCAGTGTGGATGTGCACTTGTTACTGTGAGATTTAAAACTGATGGGAAGTGTTGCTTGCCGGTTGTAAAGTGTGGTGGGTTGAGAGAGAAGCTGTGTGTGAAGGACTGAGTGTGTAGCCCGTCGTTTGCTGTGCGGTAAATGTCTTCCGGAGGTGAAGCCGCGCGGCGGTTTGTGGGACATTAAAATCCAAGAACTATCGGTGACTGGTGTTCTCGTGGTGTATCGTAAGTATTTCCGCGGGGCAGCGTATTCATGGACCATCGTGTTTTTTTCAGATCGCCCTGATATAACCGCACTGGTTGACTGGGCGTAAAACACCAAGTTACTGACTTGTGTTTTTTTCAGGATACATGGTCCATCGTAAGTCTTTCCTACGGCAGTGTAAGGATTCATTTTTGTTTTGTTATTAAGCTTTTTGCACATGGGGGCTACAAAGTTAAATTCACACAATGCATTCATTATAAACGGTGTATACGTGGTCCATTGTAAATCTTTCTCAGGGCATTGTATACTTGGTCCATCCTAAGTCAGGACAGTGTCTGCACGGTCCATCGTAAGTCTTTCCCAGGGTGTTGTCCATCGTAAGTGGTTCATCGTAAGTCTTTTCCCACGACATTGTATATAATTATGGTCCATCGTAAGTCTTTGCCAGAGCAGTGTACACATGGTCCATCGTAAACATTTCCCACGGCAGTATGTCCACCCTCTCTCTCTCTCTCTCTCTCTCTCTCTCTCTCTCTCTCGCTCTCTGTATATACACTAATCTGGTGCAGCTAGATCTACTTCTTTCCCATATATATATTGAGAGAGACCCACATATATATATTGAGAGAGAGAGAGAGAGAGAGACCCATATATATATATATATATATATATATATCGTTGACAGCTGAGCACGTGACATCACGGCCTGCTGACGCAGCAGTCCTACTTTTCTTACCACACCACCAGCGTGTCTGTCCACCGCTGTGGCAGACAACTGTAGCTACAGAGGTCTGCGGCCCCCTCAGTTCACACACAGTCACTGTTCATTCCACACAGTATCTATCTCTCTGTGTGTGCATTGTTCACACGAGTCACCAGCCAGCAGGCCGCTTTGTTTTGGGGGGTAGCTGGTAAGCAGAGCGACCCGCCCCGCCCCCATAATGATAGGCTCGTGGCGGCGGTTATCCCACCAGCCCACCGCCCCTTATCTCCCCTTGCCCCCCTGGGTCCTCGGTGACGCAGGGGTCTGAGCGCAACAACCGGTGCTTGGCAGTAGGGGTGATAGAGAACGGAAACAAAGCTTGGGCAAACAATTCGCGGTGCCTTTTGTTGGCTGGGTAATTCGGTGGAAAGAATAGCGCTATCGCTCAGTGCTTTTTCATCTGCCCGCCTCGCCTCCCCCCACCTACACACGGTCGGTCCCCGCGCCCCCTCTGTCAGTGTCCTCCCTCGTCCAGTCTGCTGAGGTCGTGTCAATTCAAGTGGATGTCGGTTCCTCTTCCTTCCCGCCGCGGATCTGCACCCAGAACTGGGTTCTTGACCCGTCCGTATCCATACATACGTATACACGCGCGAGGAAACACACACACACACACACACACACACACACACACACACACACACACACACACACACATATATATATATATATATATATATATATATACATACACACACACACTGACACACACGTACGCACGCGCGCGCACACACACGTACACGCACACACACACACACACACACACACACACACACACACACACACACACACACACACACACACACTCACAGAGAGAAAGAGTGCTGCCAGAGATAATCGTGCATGCGGTTAATCCCTCTGTGGGCGTACCAGAGGCCACACGCAGTGCCGTTAGGAACCGTGGCCCCCCAGGGCCGTTGTAGGGTTGTGGCGGTGCTAGAGATAGCGGGGACTGATCCTGGCTTCGCTCAGACCTTTCAATTGTTTCCAACAACAACCCCAGCTGGGCCGCGGTCAGTGCCGCAGCTTGGGGAGCTTCCTGTGGGTCGCTTTCACTGGTTGCTTCACGTCCACAGAGACTGACGGACTGTCGGGGACGGGGAGCCCAGATCGTCAACCTCCTCTTTCACACAGCACCTGGGATCTGTCGCTAGTTCAAGTTCAGTGTTGCTTTACGTCCACAGAGACTGTTAGGGACGGGAGCCCAGGACGTCCATCTCTTCGTCTACACAGCTCCTAAGCTCTGCTCTGTCTTCAGTGTTGCTTTGCGTCCACAGAGACCGTACGGACTTCTAGGGACGGGGAAGGGAGCCCAGGACGGCCACCTCGACTTTCACACAGCTCCCGAGCTGGGATTCTCTGCCTGGGCTGGCTGTCTGTGCGTGTGATGTAACGCCAGTGTGATAACGCCGCGTTCACTGAGAGACTACACATGCCAAGTGACAGACGCTCTGTCTCGCTTTTTGTTTCGGTGCCGTACTTGTCTAATTCAATATTCTCGTCCCCCCCTCTGTCCCGCGCTGCGCCTTTTGACCTCGTCAGTGAAAAGGGGTTTTGTTGGTTGGTATCTTGTCGCTAGAATGCGACCAGCGGCGTCACTGAATGGATAAACTGTCGTTGAAACTTGGTGACCGTGGTGTTTCTGTAGTGAGCAGTGTCTGTGGTGGGGTTGTGGCGACTTCGCTCAGGGTGTCCATGGCTTCAGGAGAAAGCCGTTGCTGTATTATACACTCGACTGTCATCGCTGTAGTGTTATCATCCTCTGGGGGGGCCGTGTGCGGTTTGCAGTGTTAAAGACGAGGGCCAGTGTTGCGAGACGATCGTCTTAACGCTTGACTTTATTTCTATGCGCAGCTAGATAGTCCCTTAGCTGTCGTGTAGCTCTGTGTGTGTGTGTGTGTGTGTGAGTGAGTGAGTGTGTGTGCGTGTAAGAGAGAGAATGTGTGTGTGTGTATGTGAGAGAGAGAGAGTGTGCGTGTTAATGTTTGTATGTGTGTGTGAGAGAGAGAGAGGGTATATGTGTGTGTGAGAGAGAGAGAATGTTAGTGTGTGTGTGTGTCTATTCTGGTGTATTTTGATGCGGCCTTTCCGTGCGCTGAATGTGTGCAGAAGTATTTCCTCGTTCCACTCCGTCTCTCGCCACCAGGAAACGTTCGCAAGCGGCTTTAGCGACATGGTGTAGACCATGGCGTAGACCATGTACACCGACTGCTTGCACAAAGGCGAAGGTGAAAAACACGCGGCTTGGGGTCGGCAAAATAATGCACACCGCAGGACAGGAGTAGTCGAGCAGGTGGAGACAACCGTGCTCTCACTTCCCTTCATGACGAATTCCGCAGGAGGAATGTTTTATGGAAACGTGTGCACAGTGCTGTTGTTGTTGTTGTTAATCAGACCGCGAACTTGTCACTTAAAGTGTTGTTTTTAGACAAAGCCTCACTTTTGAAGTCGGTTTTCTCCTTAAGTTTCTTGTTCGCTCTGTACTTGTTTGTTGGTCAGACCGCGAAAACGTCACCTGAAGTGTTGTTTCTAGACAGTGCACAACTTTTCTAAGTCGGTTTTCTCCTGAAGCTTCGTTCATGCCAAGCGACGGCCGTCCTGGACGTTACAGTGACAGCAACCCCACGCACACTGTGCGCACATGTTTCTGTTACACGCATGACGGCAGGTTATCGAAGACCACCGCTGCTTTCCTGAGGTCAAGCTATCGAAGACCACCGCTGCTTTCCTGAGGTCAAGCTATCGAAGACCACCGCTGCTTTCCTGAGGTCAAGCTATCGAAGACTACCGCTGCTTTCCTGAGGTCATACCGGGCTGTGCAGGCAGGACTAAGGACTAGTCGACTCCATGTCCATCGCATTCACGTTGGTGGTGACACCTGTGCCCTGTCCGTTCCACTACAGACATTACAAGGGCAGCCGGACAGCTGACCTCTGTGGCCGACGTATGCCGTGTCATGCCTGCCTTCGCTCCACTTGCAAATTGACACTCGGTGTAAAAAGGGGGCAGTCATTTTGACATTTGACGGCCGCTTCCTGGGTTGGAGAGTTAACCCACTTCGCACACGCACACACACACTCGCGCACGCACACATACAGATATTTCATACCAGCAGCTTTTTTCGGAGCGGGTCTGATTTGTGGAGGAACAGGAAACGCTGCTTTTGTCTCTTCAGTCGTGGCATCTTGATGTGTTGCTTGTCCGTCAGTGAAGAAGGAAGATAAAGAGAAGAAGAAAAAAAAGTTGTGGCACAAAAAGATAGTAGGCGTCTCTCGGTAGTCTGCCTGCATGTGAAAATGAACTTCGGGCAAAAATAAAACGAGTGCGGTGGGAGACTTTCTGGTGGTGATACGTTCCACCTGTCAGTTAAGGCTTCCTGGTGCTGATACGTACCGCCTGTCAGGTTAAGACTTTATGGTGCTGATAGCCGTCTGATAGTGGAACTTTCTGGTGCTGATAGCCGTCTGTCAGTGGAATTTCTGGTGCTGATAGCCATCTGTCAGTGGAAGACTGTCTGGTGCTGATAGCCATCTGTCAGTCGAACTTTCTGGTGCTGATAGCCATCTGTCAGTGGAAGACTTTCTGGGGTGATACCCACCCGTCAGTGGAAGACTTTCTGGGGGTGATACCCACCCGTCAGTGGAAGACTTTCTGGGGTGATACCCACCCGTCAGAGGAAGACTTTCTGGGGGTGATGCCCACCCGTCAGTGGAAGACTTTCTGGGGGTGATACCCACCCGTCAGTGGACTAGGGCAAATATCTAGCACAAAAACACTGTAGAGGGCGACTTTTGGATGAGATTGTACTTGTCCGCATGTAGATCGAAATAATGTTCAAGCAGAGAAAGACTGTGGAAGACGACTTTAGGGTGGTGTACTTGTCCATCGGTGTTTTACAGCAAATTTCGAGCAGGACGAAGCTGCAGAAGACGGCTTTCGGGTCGTGTCATGGTTCAGGAGCTGTGTGAGAGTCGAGGTGGACGTCCTGGACTGTCCGTCCTAACGAGCCTTCTGGTTTCCGTGGACGTAAAGATTTATTGCACCGTGCTTCGGCATTGGTCACAACTTGTCCCTAATATGTCAACTGACATCTGAGGACATAAAGCATCACTTCATCATCATCATCTTTCGGGTCGTGATGTCTGTCCGCTTGCGTAGTGTGCGGAAACAGATTTGAAAAGTAAAACCAACAACATCAACAAGTGCTGTAGTAGACCTACTTTTGGCGATGCTTTTCTAGTTCCGTCACAAGTGTGAGGACTTGGTCACCCTGTGGCAGCTTGGTTGTCCAGTCCTGTGTCGTTGTTGTTGTTGTTGGGTGCCTACAGCCGATGTCGCAATGTGTGTGTCAAAGCGCTGGTTTTACCGCTTTCTCCCTCCCTGGTTCGTCCACTTCTGGGACTCCTTCTTCTCATGCTGGTAAGTCCATCTCCGCGACGCGCCGGAAGGTGTGAAGGAAGATGTTCTTCTGGTCGGGTTCCCGTGTCATTTGGTGACGGGTGATGGTGGAAAGTGTGTGCACGTAACTTTGCGTGATTCTGTAGTAACGTTAGAAATACTGTCCAATACGTTCGAAAGCTTCGTGCTTCCCCCTTTTGTGTGTGTGTGTGTGTCTCTCTCTCTCTCTCTCTCTCTCTCTCTCTCTCTCTCTCTCTCTCTCTCTCTCTCTCTCTCTCTCTCTCTCTGTCGGGGGGTGGGGAGGGGGAGAGAGGCTCCACCCCCTTTTAATTTTTTTACGGAAACTAACGAGAGAAAGGTGAACAAAATTCATGCTTAAAGTCGTCTTTATGTTGGCTAGGTAAGTATTTAAGTGAAGTGACATCGGTCTGTTAACCAAAATCATCAGGACCGGGCGCGGAATTCGGTGTGAAGTGTGGGGGTATTTTTCGCCCCAAAGAAAACACCCGTGGGCGCCTGGACAAACAGCAAGTGTAAGGCGATAGCATTGAAAGACGCGGTCCCTCGTTCCTGGTCGGGTGTCACGATCTGTGTCGTGTTACGTTGTCTCCTGGTCACAAGTCTTCTGGTGTGGGCTACACTGGGTGTAAGTAAGTGCGTGTACTCTCCTTCCTCCACCCACCACTTCCAGCCTCTCTAAACACCCCTCCTCCTCCTCCTCTCTCTCTCTCTCTCTCTCTCTCTCTCTCTCTCTCTCTCTCTCTCTCTCTCTCTCTCTCTCTCTCTCTTCGCCACCTCCATCTTGAAATCGGCTATGGAATCAAAAAGTGTGCAAGTCTTAGTATCACATTCAGAACAAGCGTCTTGGAGTAATTCCGAATCCATTATCAACCTTCCTGTTGAAAGAGACGAATCCAAACCAATCTCGAGAGAGGCAAGTTTGTCTCGATGGTGTCCATGGCTCCTTGACCGAACCTTTGCGTGTGTGTGTGTTGTTGTTGTTGTTGTTGAGATAGCGTGCTTGCAACTCTCTCTCTCTCTCTCTCTCTCTCTCTCTCTCTCTCTCTCTCTCTCCTCTCTCTCTCTCTCTCTCTCTCTCTCTCTCTCTCTCACTCTCACTCAACACACACACACACACACACACACACACACACACAAACACAAGACACGGATAATTATAAATTGTCCATTCTGTTACACGCTGGAAACAGAAATGCATTTTATACTGAACGTGCCAAAAGTATACAGCCTTGAGAGGTGAACTCGTCCCTGCCAAAGTACCATAGATACCCATCTGTGTTTAAATTGCCGTTATTAGCTAGCACGAATGAAGCCACCACAGAGAGAAATTGCCCATCAAGACACTAGTAATGGTCTGAATGTAGACAGTGAGTGTAAATGGAAAAAGAGGGAGAAACCTGTGCACCGTACTCTGTTCCTTAGTCAACGTCAAACACTGCAACCTTTTCTTCTTTCAAGAGCAGTCTGAAAACCGACCTTTTGTTACATTTCTCGCAACTCCACTGTTGACATTCTGTCTCACACGTGCCCCTTCTTTTGTGGTCACGAATTTGTTCTTTTAGCTCATCTCTGCGCGCGCGCGCACACACACACACACACACACACACACTCACACTCACGTACACATGCACACGTGAGTGTGTGTGTGTGTACGTGTAGTGTGTGGGTGCGTGCGTGCGTACGTCCGTGAGTGTGTGTGTGTGAGTGAGTGAGTGAATGTGTGTTTCGAATTAAATATGTGCATATGATTACGTGGCTTGTATGGCTACTGTGTTTCATTGTGAAGTGCCTGGGGCCGTGTGGTAGGCGCTGTATAAGTCACAAAGTGTGGTATTCACTGTGTAAGTCACAAAGTGTACCAATACGAGGATTGTTATTATTGTAGATTGGGATGAGAGGCATGTGTCACGAGCGTGTTGACACCTGATGTCTGTGGTCGTTGTGTACTGCTGTACATGTATACGCACTGCTGTACTGGAACCACAGTGGTAGCAGGAACTCGGCTGCTGTTGCTGCAGTTGACATTTTTGTGTGTGGCTATGGCGTGCGTCGTCCTCTCTCTCTCTCTCTCTCTCTCTCTCTCTCTCTCTCTCTCTCTCCCTCTCTCTCTCTCTCTCTCTCTCTCTCTCTCTCTCTCTCTTTTCTCTCTGTCTCTCTCTCTCTCTGTTTATTTGTTGCAGACCCACCTCTCTCTCTCTCTCTCTCTCTCTCTCTCTCTCTCTCTCTCTCTCTCTCTCTCTCTCTCTCTCGTTTTATTTGTATGGCAGACCCACCTCTCTCTCTCTCTCTCTCTCTCTCTCTCTCTCTCTCTCTCTCTCTCTCTCTCCCCCCCCCCCCCCTTCCCGCTGACTATTCCCACCACATGTCACGTGCTGATTTGACACGCTAGCAGTGTTAACATTTTCCCTGTCTCTTCCTGTCCGCACGAAGCTCACCGCTGACAGAGCCGCCGTTGCTTGCCAGAAAAATTAATGCTTGCTACTGCAGATCCGTTCCCGTTTCTCGTGTGACGTCCTGTGCTGTTCGTTTCCCTTTTCTCGTGTGACGCTGGCGAGTTTCGTGAATGAAGACCTGCGGCTGTCTACCTACCTACCTTACCTACCTCAGCTCATATCTGGGCAGTGAGCCGGTGTGGCCTAGCGGTAAGGCGTTAGGCTGGTAAGCGGAGGGTCCTCGGCTCAATTTCGCCACTGCTCTCCCGTCTCTTCAAAAAGGTTGTGGTTTGTGGACACGGTCTTTTGACTTTGTCCCTCACAGTTAATGAAACATTATCATTGCTGCCCATCTTAATGCAGGAGCCATTCTGGTGGTAACATCGGTTGGTTGAAGTGTCGCTTTACGTCCACAGAAACCGTAGGTTTATTAGGGACAGGAGCCCAGGACGTCCACCTCCACTTTCACACAGCTCCTGAACTCTGAGGTTGTAACAGGTAGGTAGTGTTGCTTAATGTCCTCAGATGTCGGCTGACATATTAGGGACAAGCTGTGACCAATGCCGAAGCATGGTTCAATATAGCTTTACGTCCACGGAAACCGGAAGGCTCGTTAGGACGGACAGCCCAGGACGGCCACCTCGATTTTCACATAGCTCCTGAACTGATCCTGAGGTGGTAACAGTGTAGTGATAGGTATATAATCTCACATCCCCCCCCCCCCCCCCTCCATCCATACTCCCCCCCTCCTCCTCAACCCACCCCCCATCCCATCTCCCCGTCCGTAATAAGCCTTGTGGTTTCTGTGGACGTGTGCGTTAGGCACCATGTTTACACCTGGGCCTAGAAGGGCATGTGTTGAGGAGGTGGTTCACGAACGTGTGGAGCTGCGTCCTGGCTGATTTACAGCATGCAAGGTTGACTTCACAGCACCGTCACGGTGACAGCTCGGATAATGGACCGGGACGGGAGAAGGCGTGTCGTCATCGGTTTCCTCCGTCTTACCGCCGGTGGGAAAGTGAGAAAGTTATGAACACGGGATTAAGAGTTGTGTGAATGGATGTAAGATTGTGCTTTTTTTTTTTTTTTTTTTTAGCCCCATAAATTATTGGAGGTGAAGGAGTCTCTCTCTCTCTCTCTCTCTCTTTCTCTCTCTCTCTCTCTCTCTCTCTCTCTCTCTCTCTCTCTCTCTCTCGTAAGGTTTTTCTTTTCTTGTTTCGCCATTTTTTGCTTAATCAGTAGTTTAGCATGGACTAGTTGTAAGACAGGTCTAAATGAACTTAATCCACAAATAAAGTTCTCTCTCTCTCTCTCTCTCTCTCTCTCTCTCTCTCTCTCTCTCTCTCTCTCTCTCTCTCTCTCTATTTCGCACGCACGCACGCACGCACGCACGCACGCACGCACGCACGCACGACACACACACACACACACACACACACACACACACACACACACACACACACACAAGGGGAAGAGGGAATGATGGCCAAAGACTGATTACGGGCAGCTTCGTGACACTGAAACGACCAAAGGCAAAGTTTCATTCAGACCTGTTTATGTTCCCTCCCACATCACGAAATCGCTCTCTTCCCCAACAGCTATTACACGAGCTGAAGTCGGGGCAGGGGGGAAGAGGGAGGGGTGGGGGGCAGAGGACAGAGGGAGGAGAGGGAGGGAGAGATTGAGGCCTGGGTCCGCGAAGGTGAAACTGCCCCGAAGGACCTCTGGTGATGAGCTGTCAAGCGTAGGCTTTGTCATGAAGCGGCATTCCTGTGTTAATTGGCTCTGTGTCGCCCCATACCTACACTGTCATTGTTGGACTCCTGCCTGTCACGGAGGGGACACGGATTGTAAGTACACAGCTGAATGGGGCCGGCGGTTGGGGAAGGGGAGGGGGGCGGTATGGGACATGGACCTGGGGAGGAGGGGGGGGGGGGTCAAAGGGTTCGTTCGTTGGTTGTGATCGTTGTGATCCCGTTCGGCTTGTGACGACCTAGAAGTTTATGTTTAAGGCCCGTTCGTCTCCTAGCTCTTCAGTCTTCTGCTCCTCGGTTGGTTGGGAGGCTGCATGGTGGCTGCATTTTGGCCGGAACGATTGTGTCTGTTCCTGGATTTCATGCATGTTTTGGATTGTATGTGTGAGTGCGCGCGCGCGCGTGTTTGTGTGTGTGTGTGCTTCGACGCTGTTCAAAAGGAAGGGCGTTTCTGCTGCCGATCAAAGAGTAAGATTTTGTGATGAATATATATATATATGTTATACTCTCTCTCTCTCTCTCTCTCTCTCTCTCTCTCTCTCTCTCTCTCTCTCTCTCTCTCTCTCTCTCTCCTCACACACACACACACACACACACACACACACACACACACACATACACACACACACTATATATTCTCTCTCTCTCTCTCTCTCTCTCTCTCTCTCTCTCTCTCTCTCTCTCTCTCTCTCCTCTCCACACACACACACACACACACACACATATTCTCTCTCTCTCTCTCTCCCTCTCTCTCTCTCTCTCTCTCTCTCTCTCTCTCTCTCTCTCTCTCCTCTCTCTCAGACAGACCGTGTAGATTGCCGTCTGCTGTTGTTCCACCCACATGGTTAAGCCGTTGTTCAGTTCCGGGTTGAGAGCTGGCTGTAATCGAGGGCATTCACATATATAACTATGTGAGTTACATCACATCTTGCGTGCGTAGTTAAAAATTCGAGAGATAGAGGGAAGAAGAGAAGGGAGTGGGAGAAAGAGACGGCTAACTCTGCCCTCCCACACACACACACACACACACACACACACACACACACACACACACACACACACGTACGCACGCACGCATGCACACACACAACACTCACTCTCTCTCTCTCTCTCTCTCTCTCTCTCTCTCTCTTCTCTCTCTCTCTCTCTCTCTCTCTCTCTCTCTCTCTCACACACACACACACACACACACACACACACACACACACACACACACACACACACACAAGGGCATATTACAGCCGTCTCAGGACCGATGCAAGCGAGCTACACATATATATATGCCATGCAATACACCCTTTTCTGAACTGTCAATTCTAGGTCAGTGAGCCGTATGAGGCATTGGTTGACTGCAGATGAACAGTGATGTGACTGCCTAATAAACAGACTTGAAAAAAGCCAAATTTGTAGTCAAAGGTAGGACAATGAGGCAGTGATTGATTGCTGCTGAACAGTATGTGACTGCCTATTATTGATATTATTATTATTATTAATAAACAGACTTTAAACAGACTATTATTAATAAACGGACTTTAAAAATTGTGCTATCAGATGTAGGTCAATGAGATGCTGACTTCAGTGATGTGACTGCCTAATAAACAGACTTTAAAAACAAACAAAAACAAACAAAAAATCTATACTGTCAAATGTAGGTCAATGAGACGTTGACTTCAGTGATGTGACCGTCTGATAAACAAACTTTAAAAAACAAAACAAAAAAAATCAATGCTGTCAAATGTAGGTCAACGGTTGCCCGCCCGTGAGTCGGTGGTGTAGTTGGCAGCTAGTATTTTCTGGGTTAATCTCGCTCTCATCCTCCTCTGCATCTGAAGGTTTGTGATGGATGGGAGTTTATCGGGGCTTTTTTTATTTGTATTTTTATGGTGATCTGGTTGGAGCGAGAGTCAGAGGAATGGAGTCGCCCCGTTGATGGATTTCCCGTCATCTTGGTCGTGTTTGAATGATGCCGAGTTTAAGGACGTCAGCGCGCGTGCTTCGATTGACGCATTACACGTTTGCTGGGCTTGAAGCCACGCTTTTGGGTGTGGGAGGTATTTTAAGGTCTTACTGTGGCTAGCTGTTCGTAATGGAAACAATAAAGGGAGAAAGAAAAAAGAAAAAGAGAAGAGAAATTGGGTCACAGGGTCTGGCAGTTATCATTTTTTACGACGCCTGCTTGGTTTTCGTTTCTTAGGCGATAATACTTATTATGAGAAAATGACGGATGGAAAGATCGGTGGAATATATTCTTCCGCAGTGAGATAGTGTGCATGCACTGTGGATCAGATTGTTTTTGAACTTAGTCACGCACGCACGCACGCACGCACGCACGCACGCACGCACGCACGCACGCACACACACACACACACACACACACACACACGCACACACACACGCACTGACGCACGCACGCACGCACGCACGCACGTGGATACACACATCGAGAGAAAGAGTTATTTGGTAATTAGATTTTGGCGTGCTGTCAAACACAAAGTTACCACAAGCCGACGAGTGATACGCGCAGAGAGAGAGAGAGAGAGGATTAGTCATTAGATTTTACCGTGCTGTGTCAAAAAACAGTTAAAACAAGAAGAGACGAGGAGAGAGAGAGAGAGTCATTAGATTTTAGCGTGCTGTCAAACGCACACTGTTAAAAGAAGACGAGAGAGAGAGAGAGAGAGAGAGAGAGAGAATGAATGAGTTTTTAGCGTCCTGTCAGATGCACACCCTCTACCCAGGACGACTAGGAAGAAGGGGGGGGGGGGGGGGGGGGGGGGGGGAAGAAGCACAGGCATACCGTCATTACCTCGTTTGAGATAAGTATGACAACAGTGGACACTCACTGCAAGAACACGTAAAAACCACACGTAGTACATGTGTAAAAGACCCCCCACCCACCCACCACCACCACCACCACCGCCACAGAATGTCGGACTTTTTCCAACACGCACTGACCACACGTAGTACTTGTGTAAAAGACCCCCCCCCACCCCCACCCCTCCCCCACCACCACCACCACCACCGCCATCGCCACCACCGCCACAGAATGTGGGACTTTTTCCAACACGCACTGACCACACGTAGCGCGGAGTTGTTGCTGTGGACAGTGATTGATTCACTGCTCCAGTCTCAAAGTCCACTGAGGGAGAGAACCCGCCTCCGTGTCAGCCTAGCGTTGGTCCAGAGGTGGGGAGAGCCCACCGAGTCCGATTCTAGAGGGGCACGCACAGACCACCATGGCGTGCAGTCTTGTTCAGTCACAGTGGATTGAACTCATCTGCCACAACAGGAGACAGTGATTCTTTGACGCTTTCACCTCCTTTAATGCAAGAGTGTGTGTGTGAGTGTACGTGTGTGTGTGTGTGTGTGTGCGTGCGTGCGTGCGTGCGTGTCTGTCTGTGTGCTGCAATCACCATGCAGTCTTGTTTAATATTCAGAATGGATTTAGCCAGAGGAGGAGACAGTGATTCTCTGACGCTTTCACCTCCTTTAATGCAAATGTGTGTGTGTGCGCGTGCGTGTGTGTGTCTGTGTCTGTGTGGTGCAATCACCATGCAGTCTTGTTTAATATTCAGAGTGGATTTAGCCAGAGGAAGAGAAGGTGATTCTTTGACCCTTTCACCTCCTTTAATGCAAATGTGTGTGTGTGTGTGTGTGTGAGTGTGTGTGTGTGTACGTACGCGCGCGCGCGTGCTCAGCCAGTTTCTTTTCTTCCTCGCGTATCGCAGCTGCTGTTTGTGCGCCATGTCGTTTTTATGATTTGAGGGAACGAGTTCTTTTTTTCCTCCCTTCTCTCCTCCCTTCTCTCCTTCTTCTTGACTTCTTCTTGCCTGCTGTACTGCTGTGTTTTGCTAACATGCTGACGGAATAATTGGAATTTCACCACCGCTTCGGATTGGGCGCAGGAGCGTGTTGACGCCCCTATTTTTTAACGGAAGGTTTTCGAAAGACTCGTTAGACATAGAAGGATGTCGATCATCAATAAAAACTTGCCGCGGAATGTTGCAAAACGGAGAGACAGAAACACAGAGAGAGAGAGAGAGAGAGAAAAGAAAGAAAGAAAAATCCTCCACTGCACGTGTTGCTCGTTTCTTCATAGAATGCATGTGACTCGGTGGGGCTGCAAATATAGTTTCCTTTTTGGTAACACCCATGATGGGTTTGATTTGTTTCGGGTGGGTAGGTGGGGGGAGGGGGGTGGGGTGTTAGGGGGGGGGGGGGGGGTCTGCCGCTTGTTTGACTTATCCGAATTACGTGCGCAGACCTCATGCTGTGCTGTGCAGGTTGGTTTTTGTCTTCGGCATGCGCAGTGTTGTGTGCACGGGTTTTGCTGAGCGTGCCATTACAGATGCGGGATTTGTGAGGGCCACACGCCGTTAGGTTTTGTCTGTTTCCTGCAGTGTAGTTACGCTGTTATGTGGCGTACAGACCGAAAACAGTCTTACTTCCCTAAGCAATGTTCACTTTGTCCTACACTGTGTCGACTTTGCCCTACGCTGTTGCTGTGTTTACTTGTCCTACGCAGTGTTGACTTTTTTACCAGCGTTGTGCTGCTGACGTTGCTATACTCGTGTAGCTTTGTCCTACCGGACCATGTGCTGACATCTTCCTGCCCATTTCTGACTTCGCCCTTACGCTGTGGCCGACTTTGCCCTACGCTGTGGCCGAGTTCGCCCTACGCGGTTGCTGACCGCCCAATGTTGTTGCTGACTTTGCCCTATCTCTTTCTGACTTCGTCCTACGCTGTGGCCGACTTCGCCCTACCCCGTCCTGACATCGTCGGACGCTGTTCTGGCTTTGCCGTACGCTGTTGCTGACTTTGCCCTATCCCTTTCTGACTTCGCCCTACGCTGTTGCTGACTTTTCCCGACCCTGTTCTGACTTCGCCCTACGCTGTTGCTGACTTCGCCCTACCCCGTTCTGACTTCGCCCTACGCTGTTGCTGACTTCGCCCTACCCCTTTTTGATGTCGCCCTACGCTGTTGCCGACTTCGCCCTACGCTTTTGCTGACTTTACCCTATCCCTTTCTGATTTCGCCCTACGCTGTTGCCGACTTCGCCCTACGCTGTTGCCGATTTTAACCGCCCCCCTCTTTCCCCGCTGTGTGCCGTGCAGGTCCCTGATCAGCTCCCGGATCCGAACGTCGCGGTCCCATGAGTCGCTGCTGTCCAACCCCAGCGCCATGCAGGCTGTGGACGTGACGGGCAGGGACACGGAGGTCAAGCCCGTGCACCACAGCGTCCTGAGCCAGGACCACTGCTTCCACGTGGCCACCTCCCACGGCAGCAAGTACATCTCCTGCCGCACGGCTGAGGAGCGGGACAAGTGGCTGTCCAGGTGAGAGTTAAGATTGTTAGAGGCTGTTGACCGAGGCACACTGGCTGAAGTTCATTAAGGCAGGGGAGGCAAGGAGGGGCTAGGGTTGATCTGTACCTGTGGGTGGTTTTTGTTGTTGTTGTTTTTAGGGGTTTGTTGTGTTTGTTGTTGTTTTTCTTGTGTGTGGGGTGGGGGTGGGGGGTGCTTGTGGCAATATCCACTTTTAGCCCCTGTCGGTTCGCGGTCCTCCGAAATAATGGTGTGTGAGAGAGAGAGAGACTTTTATAGCTAGGTCTAGACGATGTCTAAACAGATAAAAGGTTAAAAAAAAAAAAACAATGCTTATTTAATATGACAAGCGCATTGTGTATTTGCGTGTTTGGTTCTTCTTTTAGAACGCTAGCAGTCATCCTTGTTTCAGATTTTAATTTTTGAAGGGGGGGGTGGGGGGGGGGATGTGGGGGATGTCTATGGCTCATAGACGAATTTGAGATTGCTTTCAACTAAAATGCCCGCTTGAGCCTAGAAGACCTGAGAACCACTGAAGTCCATCGCCTTGGTGATGATGTGCTCATTCATATGGTTAAAGTTGCCCTACTGCTAGACACGTTTCGCCCCACCAGATACGCCACAACAAACACTACCGTTGCAGCAGCATGGCGGTACATGTAACAGTAGCAATATACGTTATTCATCCCAGCGGGAAATTAAAGCTGTCGTTGGATCTTATACATTAACACAGTAATTAACCCCTTCACTGCCCCAGCCTGTAAAATTTCCGGGCAGAAAGATGCATTCTTACAAGCTGTAAACAGTTTATTTGACGGTCTGGTAACCAATCTCACTTTCAATACTGTGCATCTCGATACATATCCTTTCACGTGCTCACGCGAAAGGAGGAAAAAGCCTTAATGGTTTGAAGTTTGGCACTTTTAGTGGTCGTTTTCCGAGTGACCCGCTGGCAAGCATAGCAACGAAAGGGTTAACTAGTTACCCCATATTTACGCAACAGACGGTTGGCTGAAAGTTGACTGCGGCACTCGCAAACTCCAAGCACTGGTTTACGACATCCTTCCTTCAACCACTGCCGTATTTAGTTACGCCATAGGGTCCAGAATTGTAACTGTCAGCTAACGAGCAGTTTTTTGCTGGTGCTCAAACAGTAGTAAGTTTGTTACAAACGACTCAAATAAAACAAGGCGTGTCATTTATAGAAGCCAACAAAGTTTACACCAGCACAAATAAAACCACAATCGTTTGAATCGAGACGGAACTCTTTTCTTCTTTTTTTTACCCGGGGTGGATGCGTCTCATGTTTACGTGCGTGCTTTGACGCTACGTTGCTTCTACAGTCATATCAGTACCCGAACCTTTCGGAGGGCGCTGACCGCGTCGCTGGACAGCTGCGCGGAGATAAAGAGTGCCCCTTCAGTGGCGTAACTAAATCTGGCAGAGTTTGGAGGAAGGTGCCGGAAAGCGGTGCTCGGAGTGTGCGGCACTCGCTCACTCACTCGCTGACCTTTGCCCTTGTTCGTTCCCGCAGCTTACGGCGCACGATACGACCGAACCAGGAGCACGTGCGACGCTCCGACAGTTCCCTGAAACTGTGGATTGTGGAGGCCAAGAATGTGCAGCCCAAGAAACGGTAAGTCTCCGACGCACGCTGTATCAGAAAACACGCCGCACGCACACAAACACGCAGGTATACACGCGCGCGTGTCCGTGCGTATGCACAATACGCACGTGCGCGCACACACACTCGCTCAAGCTTTCACACACACGCGCGCGAATACACGCCCCCCCCGCCCGCCCACACACACACACACACTCTCTCGCTCATGCTTTCACGCACACATACACACACGCGCGCGCGGACGCACGCAGACGCCCTTGCTCATGCTTCCAATCCATCACGCACGCACGCACGCACACAAACAGACACACGCACGCACACAAACAGACACACACACGCACACAAACAGACACGCGCACGCACACAAACAGACACACGCACGCACACAAACAGACACACACACGCACACAAACAGACACACGCACACAAACAGACACACACACGCACACAAACGTCGCCGTGTGGAACAAAGAAAAAAGTTTCACACACCCTTCAAATCGCCGTGTCAAAATTTTTCTCTAAAAAATCTTTTCCGCCCTTTTTTCTGAGCTCTTTCCCCTTTTTTCTTGCTCTCCTTCTTTCTTTCTTCTTCTCTTCTTTTATTTTTATTTTTTATTTTTAACCTGGCGATGTTCAGCGCCAGCGCAGACTCCACAACCTCCACTCCACCACTCCTTCCCGCCTCCCCCCCCGCCCTCCCCCAACCCTCCGTGCCCGCCCAGGTAAGAACACAGGTAAAGGCGGACGTTTCTTCCTGTAAATAGTCCCTAGTATTTTTGTGTGTACCGAGTCAGAAGTTCCCCCGTTTAACCGCTCCAGGGGATGTTGCCTGCAAGCTTAGCTGTGTTTGCTGACATCGAAACAGGCATGTTCCTCTTCACTTACTGTCCGTGTTCCCACAGGGGTTTATGCTCTCCCTCTCTCTCTCTCTCTCTCTCTCTCTCTCTCTCTCTCTGGCTCGCTCGCTCGCTCGCTCCCTCCCCCCCCCTCTCTCTCTTTTCTCTCTCCTCTCTCTCTCTCTCTCTCTCTCTCTCTCTCTCTCTCTGCTGCTCGCTGCTCTTCCCCCTCCCTCTCTCTCCCGTCCCCCCCTCAACCGCCCCCCCCCCCTTCTCCCCCCAACCTCCTCTCCCCTGCCTTTCTCTCTTTCCATTTTTCGCTTAATCAGTAGTTTAGCATGGACTAGTAGTAAGACAGGTCTAAATGAACCCAATCTACAATCCTTGGAAAATAAAGTTCTCTCTCTCTCTCTCTCTCTCTCTCTCTCTCTCTCTCTCTCTCTCTCTCTCTCTCTCTCTCTTCTCTCTCTCTCTCTCTCTCTCTCTCTCTGTGGGTTCAGTTTAGTGTTGCTTTACGTCCACACAGACCCAATTAAAGGACTGTTAGGAACGAAAAGTCCAGGACGTCCACCTCGACTTTTACACCACTCCTGAGCTCTGTCCCTCTCGGGGAGGAGGTTGGGGGAGGGTCACTTCTCTGTAGGATTATATAATTATAGTCTACGAGTGGGGAGAGTTTTGAAAAACTATGTCACAAAATACATTGTTTGTTGAAACGTGATCGTGAATCAATCAGCACAGCTTCTTTCTTCTTCTTTTCTTTTTGGGATGTGGGGGGGGGTATTGTTTTGAACCGTACGTGCAAATGCTTCGGTGACGACGGCCGTTGCAAGCGGACAGGAGGTTGTCGAGTGCAGCACCGACTGACCGTGACTTGACCGCTTCCTGGGACGCCCTAGATTGAAATTTGGCAAAGACCACGGGGAGGGGACACTGGGATCTGAGTTCAGGAGCTGCGTGAGAGTGGAGGTGGCCGTCCACTGCCCCCAGTCGGTACGGCAAAGTCTGTCTCCGCCTTTCACCACCGGAGCTCGAGCTTTTCCTCAAAACTTGCTGCATAGGAAACGTGTGTATATATAATATATATATATATATATATATATATATATATATATATATATATATCACAGGTCCCAGAGATTCTGTTTCAACCTTTGAGTTTGACCACCGGAGCTCGAGCTTTTCCTCAAAACTTGCTGCATGGGAAACGTATATATATAATTTTAATTATTAATTTAATTATATAATATCGCAGGTCCCAGAGATTCTGTTTCAACCTTTGAGTTTGACCACCGGAGCGCGAGCTTTTCCTCAAAACTTGCTGCACTGGAAGTATATATATATATATCTCGCAGGTCCCAGAGATTCTCCATTGTTCAGGAGCTGTTGAGAGTCAGGTGTCCTCTGCTTCGTCTAAAGCCTTATGTTTCCGTGGACGTAAAGCTATATTGAACCATGCTTCGGCATTGGTCACAGCTTGTCCCTGATATGTCAACTGACATCTGAGGACATTAAGCATCACTTCATCATCATCACGGGAGATTCTGTTTCTATTCCTTTGAGTTTGACCACCGGAGCTCGATCTTTTCCACAAAGCTTGCTGCACTGGAAGTATATATATATATATATATAACTCGCAGGTCCCAGAGATTGTGTTTCTATTCCTTTGAGTTTGACCACCGGAGCTCAATCTTTTCCACAAAGCTTGCTGCATGGAGAGCAAGCAGATTGCGGGTCCCAGAGAATTTTTCCTCCAAACTTACGACATGGGAAGCGAGAATACCGCAGGTTTGCACAGATTCTGTTTCTACCTTGGAGCTCAGTCTTTTTTCCTCAAAACTTACTCCATGGGGAGCATATATAAGATATATGGCAGGTCCCAAAGATTCTGTTTCTACCTTTGACCACCGGAGGTCGATCTTTTCCTCAAAACTTAGGTGAGAGAGAGTATGGCAGGTCCCAGAGATTCTCTTTGTGCCTTTGAGCGCCGGAGGTCGATCTTTTCCTCAAAACTTGCTGCATGGGGAGAGAGTGTATCGCAGGTCCCAGAACATCAGTGGCAGTATCTCCTCTCTTGTCTCCGGGCATCTTTTCCTCAAAACTTGCTGCATGGGGAGAGAGCGTATCGCAGGTCCCAGAACATCATTGGCAGTATCTCCTCTCTTGTCTGCGGGCATCTTTTCCTCAAAACTTGCTGCATGGGGAGAGAGCGTATCGCAGGTCCCAGAACATCATTGGCAGTATCTGCTCTCTTGTCTCCGGGCATCATTCGTTTCAGAGAGCAGTCAAGGCAAGGTACCCGTCAGTGTCACGGAGCTGCTACCCGCTTCCAGTCCGTGACCCTGCACCTCAGTGGGTAGGGGGGATAATCATTTATGTAGGCAGGGAGGTGTCGGTGGTACAACGGGTTGACTTCTCTGAAGGATGGAGCCGGAGACTGCACGAGAGTCACTCTTCGAGAAAATCAACAGTTTTTTTTGTTTGAGATGTTTTCTTTCTTAGTTTGAGTCGAAGGACGTTACCCTGCGATTACCTGTATCACTTTCAAAGGTGAGTCGACCTTGCTTAAGAGTGGAATGGAGAAAAAGAAGGTATTTTAACAGTTGTTTCAGATACCTTTGCTCTTGTGTTGGTTTAAAGATGATAAAACGGTGATACACGACAGTTTTGATTTCACGTTGTCTGTATCTATCTACATTCAGTAGGGGTTATTTAAGGTAATGAACGAAGAGAGTCTGTTGAATTCACCCTGATTCTGTCTGGAATGATTGACTTGGCGTTGGAACTGCTTTCTACAATCTTGCAGCATTGTTTTGTTGAGGTTGGAAGAGAAGGAGAAGGACAAGACGTAAGTGCCCGGTCACGTCCAGTGGCCCCTTTGGTGTCCTAGCTGAGAGTGCCAGTGAAAATATTTAGTTTTCTTCGTCCAGTCGTCTTGATCAAATGCTGCTTTACGTCCAGAGACCATAAGGACTGTCAGGGACTGAGAGCCCAGGACATCCACTTCTTTTTTCACTCCACTCCTGAGCTCTGACATCCAGTCTTGTGCGTCAAGTGTTGCTTTACGTCATCAGAAACCATTATTAACGACCGTTAGGGACAGGGAGCCCTGGACGGCCACCTCAACTTTCACACACCTCCTGAGCTCTGACATCCAATCTTCTGCCTTCCTTTTTTTATGCCCAAGTGGCAGGGCAATTGGAAACAGACTTCATGCACTTCACTTTTTGTCCCCTGATAAATGGGAAGTAGCTGTTTATTGGGAGACAAATTGCCCATGATGTGACTGACTATTTCTAACCTAATCCCCATGACACTTAGGCAGCCACATTCCAACCTCGGGGATTGACCTAAGCGTGTGCTCAGTTTTCATGTGTCTATGCAACCACAGCGGCGTGGCTGCCAGCAGTTGGCATTTTTCATGCACACGCAGATGTTAACGCATGATTGCAGGTGTGTGAAGAGGATAAGAGTCTGCCTTGAAAGTAGACTCGGGGACAGAAATCCCTTTCCACACTGGAGATGCTGGTCTGGATTGGACACTCACCCAACTGATCTGCATCCATGCCTTTTTTTTTTTTTTTTTTTGGTGGGTGGTAATTGTCATGTCAGGTTACCCAAACACAGCACCCATTTGTAGGGAACACTGCAGTGCGGATTCTAGAGCACCACACCATGGCTGTGTGTCCCAAATTTCAACAGCAACACACACGCACATATGGCTGTGTGTCCCAAAATTTCAACAGCAACACACACACGCATATGGCTGTGTGTCCCAAAATTTCAACAGCAACACACACACATATGGCTGTGTGTCCCAAAATTTCAACAGCAGCACACACGCACATATGGCTGTGTGTCCCAAAATTTTCAACAGAAACACACACACATATATGACTGTCCCAAATTTTAACAGCAACACACACTCACACACATATATATATGGCTGTGTGTCCCAAAATTTCAACAGCAACACACACAAACCTACAGAGAGAGAGAGGGGTGTTTACAGCGTAAGGGCACGCACCAGAATATGGGCACCCAAGCCGGGCTGGTGTCTCATTTGTGAGATAAGTTATCAGTGGGGGAAACTCCCTGCCGGCCTAATCCTGCTGTTTTGTGAAGCTAACTAAATTCCCAGGTGTGCTTATCTCTCCCGTTTGTCTGCCACTCGCTTTGATCTCAGGTTCAAGGTGCTTTGGTACTGGCATTGCTCTCCACACTGTACAGGGCTGTCAACTTTTTATCTTTCTTTCTTTTTATCTTTTTTTAAGAAATGGTTTCACTTGACCTGGCATAGATTGATCCCTTCTCTCTCTCTCTCTCTCTCTCTCTCTCTCTCTCTCTCTCTCTCTCTCTCTCTCTCTCTCTCTCTCTCTCTCTCTCTCTCTCTCTACAAATGGACCTAACGCTCCATCCTTGTATCCTTGAGGATGAAAGTTTTGGAGTTTGAGTTCTCTCTCTCTCTCTCTCTCTCTCTCTCTCTCTCTCTCTCTCTCTCTCTCTCTCCTCTCTCCTCTCCTCTCTCCCCTCTCTCTCTCTCCCTCCTCTCTCGCTCCCCCCTCCTCTCTCTCTCTCTCTCTCTCTCTCTCTCTCTCTCTCTCTCTCTCTCTCCTCTCCATCTCCCTCCCCCACCCCCTCTCTCTCTCTCTCTCCCTCCATCTCCCTCTCCCTCCTTCCCTCTCCCTCCCCCCCCCTCTCTCTCTTGCCTCTCTCTCTCTCCACTCTCTCTCCATGTCTTTTCTGGGCCTCCCCCCCCCCCCCCGTCTGTGTGCCTGCCTTCTTTCCTCCGTCTGTAGTCTGAGCCTGTCTTCCCCACTCGGCCCTTACCCCCCCTTGTCTGTCTGTCTGTCTGTTGTCTGTCCTTATCCTTATCCTCTTCCTCTTCCCCCTCTCTCACTGTGCTGACACCTTTCAGTGAACTTGTTGTGTGTTGCAGGTATTTCTGTGAGATTCTGCTGGATCGCAAGCTGTATGCCCGCACCTCCAGTAAACTCATGGCCGAGATGCTGTTCTGGGGAGAACATTTTGAATTCAAGTGAGTGTAAATGACACGCTTGTGGCTGAGTAATTGTGTAATTTGTAGTGGCTTGAGTAGTACTAGACACTAGTAGGTGGTAGTGTGGGGGCCCTGAAGCGAACGTGGAGTTGATATATTTTCCTGTGAGAAAGTGTGGATGTATTAGCTTGACGGTTCTAATAACCTTCAGACACCTTGGGACCCTCCCAGGTGGCAGAAAATCAGTACTAATAGCTTCGTGCATCTGATTCTAGGTTACATATATATATATAAAAAATTATATATTTTTTCAATATAGCAAACTTTAAAATAAACGTGATTTAGTCTTCAGAGACCTGTCAACCCATACAGTTTACCAGTATAAAATACATTTTTTTCATTATTTTGGGGGGATATGGCCATACCGGAAAATGGATACAGGAAAACATAATTTTCGTGAGATTTTGTTGTTGTTTTAAACTGAGCAAAAAGATTGAAAAACTGTCAAACGAGCAGCCAATGAAAGCCATCACCAAATGCACACTGGCTGGCCTAGTGCAATAGGCTAAGAAATCTCATCAGAAGTGAGCTTTGAAGTTGTGCATGCATATTTCGCACAACATTGCTTCTTCCTTCCGCTGCCACACGTGCCGATTGGAATTCAAAATGCCCCTGGTACCAGCAAAAAAACAAAAGACCCTGGCCTGCATAATGGAAATACTCCCAACAGGGATTGACAGCTATGTTTAAGACACCCTTCTAGTAAATAGAAGATCAGTAAATTTGGTGTGAAAGCACAGCTTAGTCCCAGTGTCACATTTCACTTACTTTTCTCTTTTTTTATTTTTATTTACCTTGACCTAGATTTTAGTATTACTGTTAATCCAAAGTGGATGGCTGTGTGTCCTAGATTTTAGTACTAGTGTTTATCGAAGTGGATCAGGGCTGTGTGTGTGTGTGTGTGTGTGTATGTATGTGAGTGTGTGTGTGTGAGTGTATCATTACTCTGTGTGTGTGTGTGTGTGTGTGTGTGTGTGTGTGTGTGTGTGTGTGTTGTGTCCTAGGTTTTAGTACTAGTGTATATCGAAGTGGATCAGGGCTGTGTATGTGTGTGTACGTGTGAGTGTGTGTGTGTGTGCACTAGATTTGAGTACTAGTGTTAATCAAAGTGGATCATGGTTGTGCGTGCATATGTGTGTGTGTGTGTCCTACATTTTAGTACTAGTGGCTGGGTGGGTGGGTGTGTTCCCCCAAGAGTTTAGTGTCAGTCATAATCCAATGTGGATCACGGCTCTGTGTGTGTCCAGGGACCTACCCTCTGTGGAGACCATCACAGTCAACATGTACAGAGAGGCCGACAAGAAGAAAAAGAAAGACCGCAATGCTCTAGTCTGTGAGTATAGACAAGTCAGACAGTTCTCTCTCTCTCTCTCTCTCTCTCTCTCTCTCTCTCTCTCTCTCTCTCTCTCTCTCTCTCTCTCTCCTTCCTTCACAAGTATGGCAACAGATTTGTTGTTTGACACCGGAATTCTGTCTTTCAAAAGCCACAACAAGTCACACGGTTCTGGCAATGAACACAGGAGCCTAGACCCGAGTGCCAAGCACCCAACATTTCCTCAGCCTCTTGCTGATGATCGCTTGCGCTCTAACCCAACAAGCTGACTCGGGACTGATCCCGTTTTTCTAAGCCTTCCTGTCTCAAGTAAACACAACAAGCCCGCAGTTCAAAAGGGCCAGGGGAGAAATTCAAAACAGCGAGAAGAATTTCTTGCGAGAGACCGGAGCTCGTTAAAGGATTTAAATTGAGCCGTCCACGCTGTGTGCCGAGGCGCGTCATCTTTGGCGGGGCCGCACGCGGACCAGGTGTAAATCCTTCCACAAATTCTGCCCCCTTCTGACCGCCGGGCCGATGGGGCGCCCAGCCCTAGCGGTGCCCGTGTTTGAGGGCCAAACACAGCGGCAAGAAGGAGCCTTGTTTGAGTGGCGTTTAGTGGGATGCAAACGTTTGTGTCCAGCGTAGGGTGATGCCTTGTTGCAAGGCTGCGGAGGGTGGCTGTCGAGGCGAGGGGTGACTGGTAACTAGGGGCCGCTCTTGTCTGAAGAGGGGTGCAGCATTCCAGCCGGTCGAAAGTGATGGGGCTGACACAGGTGTGTGCGCCACACCACGCCACGGGTAGGCCGTCATCGCTGCATTGCAGCGTTTGCACTTTAGCTGTGACACCCACGTGCATGGGCGAGAGAGAAGGATTTGGGGATTCTATTTCGTTCCGGATACTTTGAAATGGGAGGAGCTGGATCATAGTATCTTCACTTTAGCTGTGACACCCACTTTTCACGGGCAAGAGACAGAGACAGAGAAGGATTTGGGGATTCTATTTCATTCAGGGTACTTTGAAATAGGAGGAGCTGGATCATAGCAGCTTCAAAGAGCTTCAGATTTTAAGCCCTCACCTTTTTTTCTGACAGCGGGCATGATTTATGGAGTAAACTGCAGTACCAAAAACACAGGTGCACACGCACATCATCTGACTCAGCTTGGTAAAAAACCTCCAACTTAAAGTGGCAGGATTGAACAAACAAAAAAACTATATAGCCTTGTGGCATAATTAAATGTTCCATTTTGGAAAGATTAGCCTCTTGGAATGTGCTTTACACATATCCTGTATCCTGATATTACATAATGTCATTGCACCCTGAAAGTTTAGCCTGTATCCTGGTATTACGTAATGTCATTGCATCCTGACAGTTGAGCCTGTATCCTGATATTACGTAATGTCATTTCATTCTGAAAGTTCAGCCTGTATCCCGATATTACGTAATGTCATTTCATCATGAAAGTTTAACCTGTAACCCGATATTATGTCATTGCATCCTAAAAATTTAGCCTGCATCCTGGTATTACATAATGTCATTGCATCCTGAAAGTTTAGCCTGTGTCCTGATATTACATAATGTCATTGCATCCTGAAAGTTTAGCCTGTATCCTGATATTACGTAATGTCATTTCATCCTGAAAGTTCAGCTGTATCCTGATATTACGTAATGTCATTTCATCCTGAAAGTTTAGCCTGTATCCTGATATTTCATAATGTCATTGCGTCCTGAAATTGTAGCCCCCTTGGAGCGGGGTGTACCCATATTCCCTTACCACTGCATGACGTCAGTGCACTGCTCCTGTATCCCATATTTTGGAATGTCTTCGCAACCCCACCTCAGAGGACCTCCAAAATGTTTGGTCAAAGCCAAACTTTCATTTTTCCCAACACATTTATTCCCTCGTGTACTTGTAAAACATTCCCTCATCTAATGTAAAATGATGGAATATTTCAATGTGCATACTGAGTGAACAGTTCATGCTTGGTGTGTGCAAGTTTTGTTGGTACAAAGTGTTAGAGTGAGTGCTGTGGGAGTTCGTTAATCTTTATGCCCATCATCCAACCCTCTGGCTCTCACCATCATAGTGGTAAAGGATTTTTTTTTCAAACATTAATACACTAATAATAGTTGCCATTATTCTGGAAATCCGTAACTCGTTACTCCAGAAATGTCATTTTGGATCAGCGCATCCAGTGAGGTTCGTCTGCGTAAGGACTGAATCTGCGCTGGGAATTAATTCAGCCGGACGATGCTGCGGCCGTGCGTATGGATGCAAATGGGAGTTAGGGGTAACGGGTGGTTGCTGATGTTGTCCGGGGTTTTCGTTGGCACACAACAGCGGTGCTCTAACTTGCTCTTTTTTCCTCCTCAGGTTACGTCAACCTGCCTGTCGCCGACATATCAAACAAACAGTTTGTGGAGAAATGGTGAGTTGGATTTCAATTGCCCTACGTCTTGTTGAACACCGTGGAACCCTCTCGAAGCATTGATTAACAACAGCCTCCGTGCAAACGTCGGATTGTTACGTCGGTAGACAGAATTCCCTCAAATGAGGAGCAGCAGGAGTGATTTTTGGGGAAGAGCGAACTTATCTCAGTACTTTGTGGGGCATCATTTTCGTAATGGATTTGTGAATTCCCATCAAAATGGATATTTCAGAGTACGGTGTACTTTCTGCTTATAAAATGAATTTCTGCTTGGGACAAAGTGATTGCTGGAAATACCCCTCACTGCATTCTTTTTTTTTCATTTTTTTTCTTGGACAGTGGAATGCTCGTGTGAATGTAAGACTAAGACCACCCGAGCAAGAGTCTGTCTCTTGTAAAGGCCAGAGAAATAGTACCCACCCTGATAGGAACGGGTAGCACTGCTCTTGCAGCTGCTGTGCCTTACCCAGCGGTAAGGCCACCCCAATTTCCCGCAAGGGACAATCAAGTACTGCAAAATATTTTGTCTGAAATCTTTTCCTTCATATTTCTGTGGAGATGAACCCGTTGCCAAGGAGCAGTTCCTGTTTTTGGACAGCCTGTCTTAACTGTTTATGACTGTCTTCGGTATTGAGGATTGTCTTAAAGTTTTTAGGGTTGTCTTTTTTTTAAAGGATTGTCTTATGCTCTTAGTCTTAAGGTCTTTTTGGGGGGATTATCTTATGCTCTTAAGGTTTTAGATTTTACTTATGGTTTTTAGGATTGTCTTATGCTGTTAAGGTTTTAGGGTTGTCTTGAGACTTTTAAGGTGGTCTGGGTTGTCTTAAGAGAGGGGCTGTACTGCGGTGTGAGAAGGAAACAGTTGTGATAATAATGAACGGTTTGAAGGAACCCTGTTTAAAGGCAGGGGAGAAAGAGAAGTGACAGAGCGGAGAGCACGCAGACAAGACAAGACAAGACAAGACAATTGATTGTGTGATCTGCACCTTTCATCCTCGCAGGTTCAACGTCAGCTCGGGGACGGTGGGCAAGGCGGGGAAGGAGACCAAGGGTGAGCTGCCCCTGATTCGCATGAAGGTGCGACACCAGACCGTCAACATCCTCCCCATGGATCTGTACCAGGACTTCATCAAGGTGCGGGTCGATGCCTCCCGTAACTCCCTCTGCGCCAGATTTGAACAACCTCAGAATTTCTCTAACAGATTGGTTCCAATGTTTGAGGGGGGTGTATTTTTGGTGTGTTTGTGTGCATTTGGGGGGGGGGGGGGGGGGGGGGGGTCAAAGTTTTAATACTTTGGGGACTATATACGGGTTGCTTGTTAGAAGGTGGGTTTCTTCTTCTTCTTTCATTTTTGTGTCTAACGTCTGCAAAGTTCCTGACGATAAACTGTCACCACCAGTTGTGTGTGGAGGTGCATCAGTTAATGAGTCATCATGTCCTCCTTGAGTAATTTGGCTGTGACTTGCGTTGTTGCGGTACCTGACAACAAAATACCAGCTTGGAAATGTGTCAGTCGATGTATCATTCTTCCTCTAGTAATTTGGCAGTAATATTTGCAAAGTTCCAGTTGTGTGTGGAGATGAATCAGTTAATGAATCATCATGGCTTCCTCGAGTAATTTGGCAGTGACTTGTTTTGTTGCAATACCTGACAACAGAATACCTGCGGCTGTGTGTGGAAATACATCAGTTGATGTATCACGTCTTCCTGAAATAATTTGGCGGTGACTTACATTGTTGCAGTACCTGACGACAGAGTACCAGCTTGGAGATGTATCAGTTGATGTATCATTCTTCCTCAGGTAATTTGGCAGTGATTTACAGTGTTGCAGTACCTGATGACAGAATACCAGCTTGGAGATTATCAGTTGATGTATCATGTTTTCCTCCAGTACTTTGGCAGTAATATCTGCAAAGTTCCAGTTGTGTGTGGAGATGCATCAGTTATATGACTCATGTCTTCCTGAAGTCATTAGGCAGTGACTTGTGTTGTTGCAGTACCTGACGACAGAGTACCAGCAGCTGTGCGAACTGCTGGAGCCGCAGATGTCGGTGCGGGAGAAGGAGGAGTTTGCCACCACCCTCGTCCACGCCATGCATAAGCTGGGCAAGGCCAAGGGATTCCTCTGCGACATCGTCATGTCCGAGATCGGCAGGCTAGGTCAGTGTCAGCTGTGGTCTGGTTAATGCTCTGTCATCTTGTTACACACTGTTAGAGATGAGCAGGCTTTGGAAGTAGTGGTTGCCGTTTGTGGTAGGGACGCCTCACTGGCACCACTTTGGGAAGATAGGGTGGAGGCCAAAGTCAGAATTTAAAAGCTCTGTGTGTTCATGTGATCAGACTCTCTTCATGCAACTGATACTTTTTTTTTTAAAGATGGGGAAAAAAGATTAATACCCCTAAACAAGAGAGAGGTAAAATGATGATTGTAAACAAAATTGTTGCATTTTTTTTATACATTTTTTTTTATATGCTGTAAAAACAAAATGACAAAAAAGACGACAAACAAAGTAATGGTGTGTGTGTGTGTGTTGGGGGGGGGTAATGGTGTGGGGGGTGGGAGCACGCCTGATGAAAATGAAGTGCCAAACTGCATTTTGTTCACCGTTGTCTGGATGGTGGTGGTTGTTCCAGACAACGAGCACCTGACGTTCCGCGGCAACAGCATCGCCACCAAGGCCATGGAGGCCTACATGAAGTTGGTGGGGGAGAGGGTAAGTGGTTGCTGAGTAACTCTCCTCACTTCCTCCCATTGGATGGGTCTTTTGGTTCGAGATGTCATTAGTTGGACTGCATGTGAAAAATGATCAGCTTGAAAGAAAATGACACCCTCAGTCACTCGTCGAGCTTGGTGTAGTCTCTGTGGCTGAAAATGTGCCTGGACATCATTATATTGTAAACTGGGTTAGGTTAAGTCAAGTGCCATATTCATGTTTGAGGCCAAAGAACATGACATATAGGTTATTCTTGGACACCTGCTTAACTGGGCAGTTGCTGTCTGTGACTGCTCGCTTACCTTGAATAGCAGTCAGCGATTGGATTTGAGCATTATGTCAACCCTGAAGAGCCCCCTCGGGACAAACCTTGAGTAGCAACCCTGATATTCCTACAAGCTGGAATCAAATACACGGGAGTTTTTATTTTTATGTTCTGTCACCAGTAAAGGGCCACTGCAGAACAAACCTTGAGTAGCAAATCTGAGATTCCTGCAAGTTGGAATCAAATACAAGGGATTTTTTGTTGTTGATGTTCTGTCAACCGTAAAGGGTCACCACAGGGTGAACCTAAAATTCCTGCTGCAGCTAGAATCCAGTGCAAGAGACCAAAACGACAGTCGCAGGATAATGAAGATGATGATTTGCTTTTGCTGCTTGCAGTACCTGCACGACACGCTGGGCGACTTTGTGCGCACACTGGTGGAGAGTGAGGATGACTGCGAGGTCGACCCCACCAAGGTCAACAACAATGCCACCCTGCAGTGCCACCAGACCAGCCTGGAGATGTACGCCACCATGGCCTGGGTCAAGATCATCAACTCCTACTGCTACTTTCCAAAGTGAGGGCGTCAGAATGAATCGGACCTGGTGGTTGTTTGCCCTTGGTTGTCAGGCTTGTTGCTATTTATGTTCATTTTGTATTTGGTTCAGATTTGCATTCGCACTCTTTAGTCACGAAGTTTAGCAACAAGGAAAGCATCATGAAAGACACTGAGCATACAAGCATTAAGCGAATGACAATGCTAACGTACATTGACTAACATAATTAAAAGCATACACCTATCCACACCAGTGACAACAACACACACGCATACACACATACACACACACACACCAACACACACACACACACACACACACACAAGTATACACACACACACACACGTGCTGGATGCTGCACGATTTGTTAATCATGGCAGCTTAGAGACGGAGTGGGTGTTTGGTGGTTGGACTGAAAGTGTGTGTGTGATGAGTGTTCAGTGGTGGACTGAAAGTGTGTGTGTGATGAGTGTTCAGTGGTGGACTGAAAGTGTGTGTGTGATGAGTGTTCAGTGGTGGACTGAAAGTGTGTGTGTGATGAGTGTTCAGTGGTGGACTGAAAGTGTGTGTGGGGATGAGTGTTCAGTGGTCTGAAAGTTGTGTGTGATGAGTGTTCAGTGGTGGACTGAAAGTGTGTGTGTGATGAGTGTTCAGTGGTGGACTGAAAGTGTGTGTGTGATGAGTGTTCAGTGGTGGACTGAAAGTGTGTGGGACCGTGTGTGTGACGTGAGCACCTTGCTGCTTGCAACACACCACCTGTCTGATGGACCTGCAGTATGCGTCGCTCACCTCCCTGCATCGTTTGTCCCCAGTGAACTGCGTGAGGTGTTCACCAACTTCCGGGAGCACTGCCGAGAGCAAGGGAAGGAGGACTTCAGCGACAACCTGATCAGCGCCTCCATCTTCCTGCGCTTCCTGTGCCCGGCTATCCTCTCACCCAGTCTCTTCAACCTCACGCAGGGTGCGGCCTCCTTCTGTCTGCAGCTGTAGTTTTATGTTTTCTCTGTGTGGGGGTGGGGTGGTGGGGGTGGGGTATGTGTGTGTGTGTGGTGGTGTGTGTATGTGTGTGTGTGTTTGAGTGTGTGTGTGTGTGTGCATGTGTGTGTGTCTGGTGCTTGAATCTGCATTAAAATATGTGGTGTTTATGTGTAGTTCTTGAGTGTATGTGTGTGTTGTGCTTGAGCTTGTGTGTGTGTGTGTGTGTGCTTTGGTCTGTGTGTGTGTGTTCTAGTCTGTATCTGTCTGTGTGTGAAATATGTCTGTGCTGTGTTGTGCAAAAGTGTGTGTGTGTGTGAGGTGCTTGAATCTGCATTAAAATATATGATGTGTGTGTGTAGTCCTTGAGTCTGTGTGGTGTGTGTGTGCTTTGGTCTATGTGTGTGTGTTTTAGTCTGTATGCCTGTGTGTGTGTGCTTTGGTCTGTGTGTGAAGTATGTCTGTGTGTGTCTGTGTATATGTGTTGTGTAAAAGTGTATTTTTGTGTAGTGTGTGTGTGTGTATGTCTCTTGTTTGTGGTTGCATTGTGTGCTTGTTTGGATTTTAATTTGTTGAATTTGTCACTTTTGAAACCAAGCTGAGTAAAAAATAAATAAATCTCGAGTTCAAAACAAGCTTGTTATGTTCCCCAGAAAATGTGTTTGTTGGTTAAATGTGCAGTTACAGTAGACCTGATGATTGAAGCAACTGTTTTTTCATTTGTTTCACAGAATACCCACAAGAGCGATCTGCAAGGAATCTGACCCTCATTACCAAGACCATTCAGACACTGGCCAACTTTACCAAGTGAGTTGGGTTTTTTCTCTCAAAATCTTGTACTTTTCTCACAGTCCCAGCATAGCCCGACTATTTGCTGAGGGCACACGCAAGTGGTCAGAGCTCAGCAGCTGTGTGAAGGTCATGGTGGCCGTCCTGGGCTCCCTGTCCCTTATAGTCCTAATGGTCTTTGTGGACGTGAAGCAACGTTTGAAGAAGGAGACTTGAGAGTTGATGAGCTGTCGATACTTGTGTCTGTGTTGAAATCATGAAACCTCTTGTGCTGTGTCTGTGTTTAAATCATGAAACTGCTTGTGCTGTGTCTGTGTTGAAATCATGAGACCGCTTGTGCTGTGTCTGTGTTGAAATCATGAAACCTCTTGTGCTGTGTGTCTGTGTTGAAATCATGAAACCTCTTGTGCTGTGTCTGTGTTGAAATCATGAAACCTCTTGTGCTGTGTCTGTGTTGAAATCATGAAACCACATGTGCTGTGTCTGTAGGGCTTGTGTTAGTTCAGTGTGGCAGAGACCTTGTTTGCAGTGCCGTTTGTCACTTGTTTGAAACCTTGTGTGGGGTTTGAACCGACTTCAGGGTTGATTCAGACAGGTGTTGTAGGTGAAGGGAGACAATGCACTTTTGCCATCAGAGTCTGAAGAAGCTGCACCAAATGAGGGAGAGTTGAAAACCTTTTAAAGCCTTCCCCCACCCCCCACCCCAACCCTGCTACCCTTGTGTATTTTGATCTTTTCCTACGCAATTTGTTCTTCTGTTCTGAGTTTTTAAAATGTTTGACAAAAGAAACTGCGCTTCGTTTCAGATTTGGTGGCAAGGAAGAGTTCATGACCTTCATGAATCGCTTCGTGGAGAGGGAAGCCGTCAACATGAAGAACTTCCTTCGCAAAATCTCGGTGAGCATTTAAAATACGCAGGTGTTTTTTTTATGTGTGTGGATGTCTTCTTTTTTTTGGTCTACTTTTTTTCTCTCCAGAGTATGTGAGTGTAATTTTGTATGTGTGTGTGATTGCAACCATTAACGAAATAAGTTAAAATTTAAAAATAATGTGACTGTTATCACTTGCAAAACAAATTATCTTTATATTTTTAGCTGTTTTTGTTGTTGTTCTTTGTGTGTGTGTGACTGTGTGTGCGTTTGCTTGTTTCTTAGCATTTTTATGAACACTTTCAATGTTTTAGTGCAAGGATTAGAGAAACAAACCAAAATAAAATTAATTCCAGTATTTACTTTGATGTTTGAATGCTGAAGCTTTGAAAAAAAATCTCTCAATATGGTCTTTGCAGAAGTTTGTGTTACTCAGGTATTTCATGTTTACTGATGCAGTGGATTGTCGTTGCAGAAGGTTGTGTTATTCAGGTATGTCATGTTTATTGATGCGATTGTCGTTGCAGAAGGTTGTGTTACCAGGTATGTCGTGTTTACTGATGCGATTGTCTTTGCAGAAGGTTGTGTTACCAGGTATGTCGTGTTTACTGATGCGATTGTCTTTGCAGAAGGTTGTGTTACTCAGGTATGTCGTGTTTACGGATGCAGTGGATTGTCGTTGCAGAAGGTTGTGTTACTCAGGTATGTCGTGTTTACTGATGCAGTGGATTGTCGTTGCAGAGTGAGGAGAGTGGAAACCAGTTTCTTCAGTATGATGGTTACATTGACCTGGGCCGGGAGTTGTCTCTCTTGCACACTGTCCTCCTCGACTTCATCAGCAGATCTCCAGAGGTACAGCACACCATCTTCTCCTCCTTCTTCTTCTCCTCCTTCTCCTCCTCTTCCTCCTCCTCCTCCTTCTTCTTCTTCTCTTCCTCCTCCTCCTCCTCTTCCTCCTCCTCCTCCTCCTCTTCGTCCTCCTTCTTCTTGTCCTCCTCCTCCTTCTTCTTCTTCTCCTCCTCCTCCTCTTCCTCCTCCTCCTCATCTTCCTCCTCCTTCTTCTCCTTCTCCTCTTCCTCCTCCTCTTCTTCTCCTCCTTCTCTTCCTCCTCCTCCTCCTTCTTGTCCTCCTCCTTCTTTTCCTCTTCCTCCTCTTCCCCTTTCTTCTTCTTCTCCTCCTTCTTTACCAGTTCTAGACATCAGTCAACAGATCACAAGTGGAAACCTGGCTTGCAATTCTAGTGCCAGCAGCCAACAGAACCAACTAAAAATAGTAATAAGAGTACCCTAGTGTTTACGTTTTATTTATTAACAACTTACAGAAGCATTTTCAAAGTTCTTAAAATCATATTCAGTACAAAATCAAAGACAGTTTACAGTTTGTTGAGATTAAGCATATGTGCTTTGTTCTTTAAAGTTCCTTAACAGTTCATTCAGAGTACATGTGCTTGGTTCCCTGTCATTTGCTACTGTAGAGTGGTTTAGCGGCATGTTTCAGCCTGCAGCACCAGTACCTGTTACTGCACCAACTTACAAGATTGCAAGAATATGTATTTGCCACTGACACTGTGACACTAAAATGTCCACAGAAATTTGTATTAGTGACATTCCATTCATTACAGCGCATTAACAAACGGGCGCAGTACAGTTAGCCTGGTATTTTAATTGCTTGGGGCTGATGGTGACCTGAATGGTTTTACCTCGTTAATTTCAGGCCACCCAGAAGAAGTTGTCCCAGCTGATGGCCATCCTGACGTCCATCTCCCAGGCTCTGGAGGACCCTTCGGTGGGGCAGCACCACCCCAGTCGCAAGAGTCAGATCTTCTACGACAACATGCCCACCAGCCCCGCCGGCGCCCACTCCAGTTCCGGCCACTCCAGCAACGCTCACAGCAGCAGCGCTCACACCCCCGTGCACACCACGCGCAGCACACCCTACCTGGACACCTCACCCACGGAGGCGTTGCGGGACATGCTGCGCCAGTGCGGAGAGTCGGAGGAGGACCTCCACGCCTTCGCAGCACGTGCCATGAGAGACAACACGCGGGAGACAGAGTCTGCGCCGCCGAGCCTGCTGCTGTCGCCCCAGAAGAGCAAGGAGGACTTGGACGAGTTCTCCGCCCTCTATGCATCCTCGTCGATGACCTCGTCGATGAGTTCCTCCGCGTACGGCGCCGGTCGCGCGGAGGTGGCGGACGTGTCCGTCAGCTCCCAGCACTGCATCAACCACGAAAGCGTCAACGAGACGTGGAGTCAGATCGTGAGTGCCGCGGACAATAACGTGAACGGGGACTACATCGACTTGATTCCGTTCATGGACGAGGAGGGGCAGAACTCCTCCCTGGAGATGGAGTGCCCGACAACGAATGGTTCCCAGATCTCCATCAGCCAGCTGTCCACAGTGGCCTCCTCGGGCTACCAGTCGTTCGGCTACAGCCAGAGCAGCAGCCCGGTGGAGCCCGGCAGCGGCAACACCGGGGAGTCGACGCGGGAGGTGACCCGGTCCCCCGTCATCCACTACCCCATGCAACCCCTGTCTTTCTCCAACCCCCTCTACCGACATCAGCAGCTGTCTCAGCACCAGCTCCGTCACCACCAGCACCATCGACCGCAACACTACAGCCACCACCCGCAGCACGCCTTGCAGGAGCCGCTCAGGACCAAAGACGATAGCTCCAGCTCGCTGTCCAGCGGCGACGAGGTCAGCACCGTCAAGCAGAGCAGCCCCGTCAGGTCGGACCGCGGCAAGTCCTCCTCCTCCGCTGCCATCGACCCGCTCAGAAAGCTGTCTCAGCTGTCCAGCTCCAGCGGCAGCAACGAGTCGCTCAACGATCACTCCTACCTCGGTGCTCAGCAGGACAAGGCTGCGGCCAGCAGCGGAGGGGCCGGGGGAGGAGGAGAGGGCGGAGTTTCCGGGGGCGTCCGCTTCTCCCTGGGGCCTCGTGGGACGTCCCCGGCCCAAGCTCAGAGCAGCCCGCGTGTGGAGCGCACAAACTCGCACGGCCCTCCCCCCGAAGTTCCGCCCCGCCCGGACCGACTCTTGACCAAGTTGAGCGCGTTGCCCGCGGCCAGTGACTCGGAGACCCCCCCTGTGGTTCCTCCGCGCCCCGAGCGCACCAGCTCCTACTGCGACCCGTCCAGCAGCGAGCAGCGCAACTTGGGGATGCGACCCTACCACCTGTCGCACAGCATGGACTTTGGCTGTCTTCAGCGTCAGCAAGCCGATCAGCTGAGGCGCACCGCCACAGACTCTGTCATCGCCAAGACCAGCACCCCCGTGCACGTGAATTCCGGGAGCAGCAGCTCGTCGCAGATTTTCTCCCGGGAGGATAGCTTCTCCAGCGTGCACAGCTCCCAGAGCCACGGCTCACTGAACAGCCGCCGGCTGTCTCCGCAGAGCCAGGTGCACATGGGCATCAGCTCAGTGCAGCGTAAACTGCAGGAACAGGAACGCACCAAGCAGGAGGTGAGTGGTAGCACAGTGCTAGACAGTTTTCCTCAGAGTGACGGCCGTGATCAGGATATTTTTTATGAAGTGGCAAAAAGGATCTTAGAAACTGGTCAGTCACTGTAAGTGTAACCAGTCACGTACGCGGCCATCTGTAAGTGCTGCTACTAGAGCTCTGTTAGCAAATGCACACTGCTTCCTGCTACATATTTATAGAACACGCACATACACGACACACACACACACACACACACATGCATGCTCACATAACATGCCACATGCTCTCTCTCTCTCTCTCTCTCTCTCTCTCTCTCTCTCTCTCTCTCTCTCTCTCTTGTCTCTTCTCTGTCTCTCTCTGTGTCTCTGTCTCTGTCTCTCTCTGTCTCTCTCTCTCTCTCTCTCTCTCTCTCTCTCTCTCTCTCTCTCTCTCTCTCTCTCTCTCTCTTCTCCCTCCCTCTGCTGCATTGTTTTCTCTTCAGAACCAGTCAAACATACAGTACATCTGACCAATTGCTGATTTAGTTTCCAGTATAATATATATATATATATATATATATTCTGATCTTAACAAGAAACAAATTTCTGGTTAACAATAACATAAACCCAGTATAAATAATGGTGGCAGACTTTCTCTCTGTTTGCCTGCCTGTCTGTATCCCTGTGTGGTAGTATGCTATCATCAGGTGACTTGGTGTGTGTGTGTGTGTGTGTGTGTGACAGGTGCTAATTTGTAAATGGACACATAACCAGCGTCACCTTGGAGTACAATACGTTTTCGTTGGGCCGGTGGAAAGGTGTAACTGTTTGAGACTGCTAAAGCTGAAATTGTTTTATTACTTGGAATAAGTTATATAATCTGTTTGTGCACCTCACAAGGAATTGTGTGATGTAAACATATCTCCGCAGGTTCCTTGAGGAATATTTGCTCTCTGTCTGTCTGTCTGTCTGTCTGTCTGTCTGTCTGTCTGTCTCTCTCTCTCTCTCTCTCTCTCTCTCTCTCTCTCTCTCTCTCTCTCTCTCTCTCTCTCTCTCTCTCTCTCTCCCCCCACCCCCACAGTGCCCTCTCTCTCTCTCTCTCTCTCTCTCTCTCTCTCTCTCTCTCTCTCTCTCTCTCTCTCTCTCTCCTCCCACCCCCCCTTCTTGCCACAGTGCCTCTCTCTCTCTCTCTCTCTCTCTCTCTCTCTCTCTCTCTCTCTCTCTCTCTCTCCTCCTCTCTCTCCTCTCTCCTCTCCTTCTTCCTACTCCTCTCTCTCTCTCTCTCTCTCTCTCTCTCTCTCTCTCTCTCTCTCTCTCTCTCTCTCTCTCTCTCTCTCTCTCTCTCTCTCCCCACCCCCACCTTTCTTGCCACAGTGCCTCTCTCTCTCTCTCCTCTCTCTCTCTCTCTCTCTCTCTCTCTCCTCCACCCCTTTCTTCTTCACAGTCCTCTCTCTCTCTCTCTCTCTCTCTCTCTCTCTCCTCTCTCTCTCTCTCTCTCTCTCTCTCTCTCCCTCTCCTCCCCCCTCTTTCTTGCCACAGTGCCTCTCTCTCTCTCTCTCTCTCTCTCTCTCTCTCTCTCTCTCTCTCTCTCTCTCTCTCTCTCTCTCCTCCCACCCCCCCTCTTCACTTGCCTCCTCGTCCCTTCTTCTCTCGTCGTCTCTTCTCTCTCTCGTCTCTCTCTCTCTCTCTCTCTCTCTCCTCCCCACCCCCACCTTTCTTGCTACAGTGCTAACAGCTGGTGAACTTGCCCTGTGCAGTACGAGAACGAGGTTCACCTCCTGCGTCAGCAGCTGGTGGAGGCCCAGGTGAGGCTGCAGTCGGCAGAGATGCGCCTGATGGACCATGAAGTGGAGACCCACCAACTGATGGAGGAGTGGCAGTCACGCCTGGCTGAGAGCGAGCAGCGCATCCGACAGCAGCAAGCTGAGAAGGACGGGCAGATGAAGTCCATCATTGAACGGTGAGTCACGCTTGAAGGAGCACTTAAACTGCACTCATTCAACTCCAATATTTTATTTTTTTAAATCCCCCAAAATCTGAATATTGAACAAATCTGAAAGAAGACTGACTGCTAGCATTCTTAAACAAGACCCAAACGTGAAAATTTGCATGTTGTGTTTTGTCATGATAGATACTGTTCTTTGTAACATCTTCTGTGTTTTGGATCTCATTCAGTTCTGTCTTGCTGACTTCCTTCACGCATCCCCACACGCGTTGTTGCTGTGTTGTCTTTTCGTCAGCAGTGAGTTTGGGGACACCTGAGACTGAAGAGTAGAGCAGCAAGATACAGATCTATACAAGAGAATTTGATTTTCCACATCACTCATTGATGGCACGTTTTGTCTTGTGAATGGTCAGTAAATGAAAGGAGTCTGTCGGAAGTTCTGAGTGGGGAGCGGGAATAGCTCAGTGGTAGAGTGTCGGGCTCGTGATCGAAAGGTCATGGGGTTAGAGTCATGGCAGGAGAATTTCCTTCTCGAGTGTCAGCTTTTCGATATCCGTTCCACCCCTGTGTTACTGCAGTAGCATGTAAGACCCCAGTCACTCTGCCAAAAGTGCAGGTGGCAGGTCACAGCTAAGCGCACATGCACCATACATATGTGGCTTTGCATGAAGTTACACCTGACTGTAAACTGGTGCATGGTTGTATGGCATACACAGAACATGCGCCTAGACAGCAGAAGTTTCCAGTGACGCCCGCCATGTAACAACCAACTAGTGCGGCAGCTGTACAAGTACACCACTTAGAAGAGATGCCTCAGGTTTTTGTTGGTGTATTCCTGTGAAGTCTTGTCTGTATTTTGATGCTCAGTGAATCAATTTTTACGGTCACAAACAGGCTCTGTACTTTAATGGTCATGGACTCTCTCTCTCTCTCTCTCTCTCTCTCTCTCTCTCTCTCTCTCTCTCTCTCTCTCTCTCTCTCCCCTCTCCTTGTACTTTCACGCTGATGACAGACTCTGTCCTTTGCCAGGCTGGTGACCATTGAAGAGGAGCTGCGCAAGGAGCAGTCAGAGATGCAGAAGGTGGTCCAGGAGAAGCAGAAAGTCATCGAGGTCCAGGAACAGCGGCTTCGAACCCTGGACAGCGCCAACGCTAAACTGCTGCATGCCTTGGCCGACCTGAAAGAGCACGCCAACAACAGCAGCTCCGGGTCCAACATCGCCACTGACAACAGCAACAACAACTCGTCCGCTCTGGATGGCCGACGACCAGGCTCCAACGGGGCGTCGCGCAACGGAATGACTGGGCCCATCAGAGCCAAGCTGCCCCCGGACTTTGCTGGGTACAAGAGCAGCACCTGCTGATGTGATTGTGAAGCCAGGTGTTCGTAACAGCTTGACAAAGGTAGTCATCCATGAGACGGTGACGTACAGAAAAAGGCACAGGTGGTCCGCTGATTTGCAGTCCATCTTTGGTGCGGTTTCTTCTTTCAAGTCACAGCGTGTCTGCCGAAGTGACCTGGAACGCTGAATGTTTGCGAGGAACAGGCTGTGGAAGTGAAGCTGAAAGCCCAGTGGATTGTGTGGCAAACTTCTGAGTTTCAGTTCAGGACAGAAACAGCCGGTGTGCTTGGGATGTACACATGCTGGAAGAGGTGGACGCTGGACGCAGCGGCAGACTGTTTAACATGATAACGCTGGTTGCCTGCTCCTCGTGCCTGTAGTGGAGATAGCCAGCGCGTGGTGCAACTATCAGTGTGATGGTATAGCCAGCGCGTGGTGCAACTATCAGTGTGATGGTATAGCCAGCGTGTGGTGTAACTATCAGTGTGATGGTATAGCCAGCGTGTGGTGTAACTATCAGTGTGATGGTATAGCCAGCGAATGGTGCAACTATCAGTGTGATGGTATAGCCAGCGGGTGTGTAACTATCAGTGTGATGGTGTGACTATCAATCTGATGGTGCAACTATCAATTTGATGGTATAACCAGTGCGTGGTGCAGCTATCAGTTTGACGGTATAGCCAGTGCGTGGTGCAACTATCAGTGTGATGGTGTGACTATCAATCTGATGGTGCAACTATCAATTTGATGGTATAACCAGTGCGTGGTGCAGCTATCAGTTTGATGGTATAGCCAGTGCGTGGTGCAACTATCAGTGTGATGGTGTAGCCAGTGCGTGGTGCAACTATCAGTGTGATGGTGTAGCCAGTGCGTGGTGCAACTATCAGTGTGATGGTGTGACTGTCAATCTGATGGTGTAACTAGCAATTGGTGCAACGATCAATTTGATGGTATAGCCAGCTTGTGGTGTGACTATCAATTTGATGGTATAGCCAGCGTGTGGTGTGACTATCAATTTGATGGTATAGCCAGCGTGTGGTGTGACTATCAATTTGATGGTATAGCCAGCGTGTGGTGTGACTATCAGTGTGATGGTATAGCCAGCATGTGGTGCAACTATGAGTGTGATGAACATGGCTAGAACTCAAGCTGTCCACAGCCATGGGGTAGAAGCTGGCGTTGAGCATTGCGATACATGCGTATGGAAAAGTGTTGATGTGCACAAAGTATCACAGATTGAACGAACGTAACTTATTGTCTTCTGGAAAACTTTAGTGTGCGTGTGTGTGGGAGGACTGAATACGCACTGGAAGTTGCTTGTTGGAGTGTGTACCATGTGAATTTCAAACAACAATGCCTTAGGAAGTATCCGCTTCCTGCTCCCATGTTCAATGCATCGCCTAGCTGACTTAGCCCGCTCAAGTTTGTGATTGGACTACTGAAAATATTTTGGCTTTGTAATATCCATGGTTTTTTTGTTTTGTATATTAGAATTGCCCGCAGAAATGTGAATTTCATTTTCAGTGCAATAAGATCAGCTGTGGAAAGTTTATGAAGCACCACAAAGCATCATTAAGGTGTTTTTTGTGAATGTGCACAAAATTGAATGAAACGATTCTGTCTCTGGCTATTTTAAGAAAGCGACTCGACTTCCAACTTTTTGTTACTAATTGACACAGGAATTGTGAAGACTTCCAGTCCACACTGTTCTGCACAAAAAGGCCAGGAAGTTTTATAATTTTGTGACAATTCCAGTCATTTTACTAGAATGGTGGGTCTTTTTCTGGGGGCACTGTGGTGTAATTTGATGAGAAAAAGTTAATTTGTTCATTGACGAAGACGTTTTTGGTAGGTAGGTAGGTGGTTCTTGAGGAATGGCATGTCTGGTGCATGGACGCATTGCTGGTAGCACAGTCACAGGAACACTACAGTGCATATGTACCCAAGAAGGTACACCACTACAGTGCAGACATACCCAAGAATTACTCTGAACATGTAGTGATGACATACCCTGTAAATTGTTGCTGGTGTCTAAAACAGTGTTGCTCGGTTCTTCCACTTTGCTCTGGGAAAGGTGCAGAATTCCACTTTGCTCTGGGAAAGACACAAAACAATTGCAGCATTAGAGTATACAGTGTTCTGCATTCTAATAATTGATAGTGCTTAGTGATTGAATAGCTTTTGCCAAAAGTTTTGCCAAGCAGGTGTACACAGGTAGACTCAGTCGGATGGGTGCATGACTTCACAGGAGTGCATTTTAGTTTCATGTGTCACCTAGTTACTTCATCTTGCACTTTGGGGATGGCCAGAATTCACCTTTTTTCTTTCTTTCTTTTTTCTTTCTTTCTTTTTCTTTTTCATCTTTTTGGAAATCATTGAGCACTTGTTGAAACTGACACCCTCATTGTCATTACCATCAAAGTTGGGGGGTCGGATGTTTTGGTAGTGCACGCAGAGGGTGGGTGTATAAGGTGTTATGGGGTGGGTGGATGGGGGAGGCAATGCCTTAAAGACTGTGGAGGACTTTTGGGTGAACACACAGGAAAGCCAAGAAGTACAAACCATACAACTTTACAAGTGTCGTGGGTGACCAGCACTGCCCCATGAAACAAATCCTTGTGTAATATTTTTTTTGTGTGTGTGTGTCAGTTTGAAGGGTTGTTCGTTTGCGAGAAGAATGGGTACGATTTTCTCGCTTGCATAGACAGTGGTCACACAAATGTGTCATGAGTTGAAGTTACTGTAGTGCGTATAGCAAGGAGGGAGAGGGGGGAGGTATCTGTGTGCACATTTCTTCTGGAGTTACAGTCCTGACAGCTGGAATTTTCTATCATGTTTCGCCAGAACATTTCCAGTCAGCTCATCGCACCATGGTTGTATTATTTCTGCCATAAACCACACCACTCCTAGACAGACTCAGAGCTTTGATTAGGCTTCAGTGGGCAGCAGCGTGTTGTTATTATATAATTAGTGGGTGGGGTGGGGGGGTCAGTTTTCCTGGTCAGAAGCTTGTGGTCAGCTGAACAGGAACAATAATCTAGTCAGCGTTTCAGTTGTGCCCACTTGCGACATCATGTTTGACTTGGTTTTTTACTCATACCACAGCTTGGATAATTTATGAGTTGTAACATTTGTTAGACCATGACTTGAAGTTGATGTATATTTCTGCTTACTGGTTTGAGAACCTTCTGTTATAATTCTGTCATGTAGATACGTGATTTTCTTTTCCATTTTTTTGTTCCGTTTTACTGGGGGATGAGGGGGTCTGCAAGTTTTCATCAGCCTGCTTTGGTATGTGTGGTGTACAGTTGCTATTGCATTATGCATACATGTATGTGTACATATAGAGTTCTATGTGATAGGGAGTAGAAGCACTGCCTTGCCAGCGTCAGGGATGGAAATAGATCACAGGTTCAGTGATGCAAGTAGATAGAGCTGTCAGTGTGAGGCGACATGCTCAGCTGCCTTTTCCCGGGACAGTGATTGGCTTGACATGCTTTTGGTGCATGTTGGTCGCATTGTCGCTTCAGGATCTGCAGTGTTTCTTGGGGGGGGGGGGTCTTATTTTTGGTTGCGGGGGGGATGGGAGTGCAGGGGCTTTTTTTCCGGTTTTTTTTTGCTTTCTTTCTTTCTTTCTCAACCCTTAATCATGTCTGATGTAAACAATGTAATCCTTTTAGAAATCGACAATGATGTTTAAATTACACAACATGTGAAACAATGAAATAGATCTGTAGGATGAAGAACAGTTGATTTTGCCAAACTTCATGCATGTATGTATACATGTGGAAACCAACATGCCAGCTTCTTGTTGATAGTACTTAGCAGACATTGTGAGTATGAGATTGTGTGGGAATGATGCGCTTGAGTGCAGCTGTTTGCAAATGGTGCTTACTGCAAGAAATCGACAGTTTGACAGGTTGATTTGCAGGTCTGGAGTTCAGAGCCTTGATCAGGGATAGACCAGTATGTTGTAATATGCTGATTGGACAAAATGTGCAATATTTTCTTCTTCCTCTTCTTCTTCTTCTCTCTCTCTCTCTCTCTCTCTCTCTCTCTCTCTCTCTCTCTCTCTCTCTCTCTCTCTCTCTCTCTCTCCATCTTTCTCTCTCTCTCTCTTCTCCTCTCTCTCTCTCTCTCTCTCTCTCTCTCTCTCTCTCTCTCTCTCTCTCTCCATCTCTTTCATCTGTTCTCTCTCTCTCTCTCTCTGTCTCTCTGTCCTCTGTCTCTCTCTCTGCTCTCTCTCTCTCTCTCTGTCTCTCTCTCTCTCTCTCTTCTCTCTCTCTCTCTCTCCTCCCTTCTCCTCTCTCTCTCTCCTCTCTCCCTCCACTCTCCTTCCCCCCTCTCCCACCCCCATCTCGTTGTGTCCCTCTCTTGCTGTCTCGCTCCCTCTGTTTCTCTCTGCCCCAGGCTCTCTCTTTGTCACTCCCTCCCTCTTTATTTCTCTCCACTCCCCTCCCTTCCTTACTCTCTCCTCCTTCCTCCCCCCCCCCCCCCCCCCCCAATTGTTCTGTTGGTTTAGTTTATGTTTTGTACAGTTTTAATGTACATTTTTGTACAGCATGCATGCGTGTAGAGTATAGCTACAAGCGACTCCCTCGAATGATATGAGGTTGATTTGATTAGTGTGCTCTTTGATTTGTATTGTGGTGTACAGCTACTTTGTCATCTTGTAATATATTATGACTGATTGATCTTGGGTGATTTGGACCTAGCTGGAACCAATAGATTCGTACAATGACTACTACTACTTAGCATTAGGTGTACTGTATTGGAAAATACAAGCACTACACATGTATATATATACCATTTATATCTTGAAGACCATTGTGGAATCTAGATGTGCAATTTGTGAATCCGGTTGAACGAAACTGGCTTTGAGTGTTTTGGATAAATATTTTTGTGGCTCATGTTAACAGTTTCCAAATCTTGGTATAAATAACGCCAGTTACAGGTTTTTGGTTTTTTCGTTGTTGTTTTTATTTTTACTCTGTGATTATATATATATCTCTTATCATTTCACTGGTTAGAATGTATTTGATAGTTAATGTACGGTTCCTTCTCTCTTGTTTACTATTCATGCCATAGTCAATAGAAGAGACTTTTAATTATTTTTAGAGGCACTGATAAACACGGTTTTTCGGGTGTATGGTTCAAGAGGACTGTTTGAACCTGGTCTCAAGTAAGTAAGTAACTTGGTGTTTTACACCCAGTCAGCCAGTACCTGGTCTCAAGTAAGTAATTAACTTGGTGTTTTACGCCCAGTCAGCCAGTACCTGGTCTCAAGTAAGTAAGTAACTTTGTGTTTTACACCCAGTCAGCCAGTACCTGGACTGAAGTAAGTAAGTAACTTGGTGTTTTACACCCAGTCATCCAGTACCTGGTCACAAAAAGATCGTGTGTCAGCGTAGCAGAATGGTTGAAACAGCTCAGCCTATCTATTTTAACCTGTCTGTTCCAAATAAATACAGCATGCTGTATTCCAAACACATGAACTGCATCCTCCAGCCAATGAGCACCAGCCGTTTGGAATGAAGTGAAAGAAAGGCCAGAGGTCACAAGGGATAGTAACTCTAGAGTATCAAGGTTGAATACGTCGACCTTCCCTTGTTATTTATCCTGTCGGTTTTAGCTGTACATTAAGACAGACGGATCTGACTGCGTGAGGTTCAAACAGTCTTCCTCAACCGTACAGCCAAAATGGCTTGTGTATCAGCACCATAAGATGCAACACTGCCTTTAATGTGTGATTGATAAAAAATAAAATTAAAAAATTAATGTCTTTTGCCTGACATGTTTGCCCGGGCAGTACATACTAGAACATAGGCTTTTTATTTCAGAAATAAAAGTAATGATATTCATTACAAATCCAGTGGTGGTACTTGGTGGTAACAAACCCAGACATTTTAGAGCAGGAGATACATTTGTTTGGTGGAAATACTGAACCGATGCTGATTCCTAAGTTGGGAAGAGGGTGAGAGAGAGAGAGAGAGAGAAAGAGAAAGCGTGCGTGTGTGTGTGCATGTGGTGGATTACTGTACAGAATTGTGTAGAATAAGATGCTGTATCGACCCAGTTACTGGCAACGTACTGCTGGTATTGAAATTTGATTCCTTTGTCCTTGAATTGGTGATGTTGAGTTTGTATGTGCTCCGCTGTACTTGTGTTTCAAATGCAATCATGGAAATTTGAAAATAAAACAAAAGTATTTGAAATCTGGGCTTGGCAACTTTTTTGTGGACAGTTTGAAGACTTGCGTCGACGACAGCAAACACAAACCAACCACATTGCCTGATCATCACACACACACGCACGCACGCATGCACGCGCGCGCGCGCATACACACAGTTCAGTTCAAGATGGTATTTACGCACACGGAAAAGCCTAGTTTTCCCAACGTTGCCTTTGGAACAGTTCCAATGTTCGTCTGATTGACGATGGCCCTCTTTCGTCCTTTCAAGGAAGATCGCCTAGCGCTTCACGCACACAAATACAGCACAACTTAAAAAATGCGCTTGTAACACGACTTCTGTGGTCAGGGTGGTGGATTCGGTGTCTCGTCCTTAGAATAAAACTCAGAAACTGCCATTTTAATGTTTCATTAATTGTGAGGGACAAAGTCACAAGACAGCGTCCACAGACCACAACTTTCGAAGAGAAAGGAGAGCCGAAGAGGAATCGAGCCGAGGTCCCTCTGCTTACCAGCCTAACGCCTTACCGCTAGGCCACACCGGCTCACATGCCGATCGACCGGACAGTTCTTAATGCCCCTCCTAGCAAACAAAAAGACAGGTCCCCCACTACCTTAATTAACATTCTTCTTCTGGCGGTGGCTGACGGACTCTTCCGTCTTTGCGGGTCGGAGGGCGCGGACGAGCTATTCACCCCCCCCACCCCCCACCCCCCCCAACCCCCACTCCCTCCTCGTTTCTATGGACGTGAAAGCAGTATGCTTACTAACAAAAGACAAATTAAGCCAACAACATTTTAAGACATTACAGTAACGAAGCAACGGGGAGAAGGCAGACAGGCAGACAAGCAACCTTGAACTCCAGGACTTTGCTGGTGCCCCATTCAAATACCGAGCAGTATTAATAATAATAATAATAATATTGTACATTTATCATGCGCTCATCAACGCCCTGAGCGCTCACATGATACATATTTTCCGTCACGCGCACCAGTACCGACTGGAACCACTTCAGTGACAACCAGGTGAAGGCCCCCACACCGTGCTTGAGGACTTCAAACGACTGATCGCCACCATCAGCACCATCTAACTCAAGAACCAACACACAGTGGAGTTAATTAGCGCTCGAAATACGTAACACAAGTACAGCAACAAAGACCTGAGTCGCCTGCGGTAACTCTCACCTGGCATGCGTGTAAAATGCAAGGTACAAAAACTCCACCAGAGGTACATCCTCACCTGTAAATTCCACCAGAAGTTGGAAGTTAGTTCCTGCGGCGTATGGAATCAAGATCAAGAACAAGAACTCGTATTTAGGTCACTCAGAGTTGCTGGGAGCCGCATGCGACTAGAGCGTAGTGTCAGAGTTCAGGAGCTGTGTGTGAGAGTCGCGGTGGCCGTCCTGGGCTGTCCGTCCTAACGAGCCTTACGGTTTCCGTGGACGTAAAGCAACATTGAACCGTGCTTCGGCATTGGACACAGTTTGTCCCTAATACGTCAACCGACATCGGAGGGCATGAAGCTCCACTTCACTAGAGCGCAGTGACCGAGTCTGCGTGGAAGCAGAGAACAGCGCTAACAGGCGGCATGATAAAAGCGAACACTCACTCAGTCCAGCTGCGCCATCGCTGATCCAGACCTGGAACAGAAATGTCCCAATCGGTCGGATTACGTAACTCAAGTCGTCACGTAACTAATGTCCCAATCGGTGGATTACGTAACTCAAGTCGTCACGTAACTAATGTCCCAATCGGCGGATTACGTAACTCAAGTCGTCACGTAACTAATGTCCCAATCGGTGGATTACGTAACTCAAGTCGTCACGTAACTAATGTCCCAATCGGTGGATTACGTAACTCAAGTCGTCACGTAACTAATGTCCCAATCGGTGGATTACGTAACTCAAGTCGTCACGTAACTAATTTCCCAATTGGCGGATTACGTAACTCAATCCGTCACGTAACTAATTTCCCAATCGGCGGATTACGTAACTCAAGTCGTCACGTAACTAATGTCCCAATCGGTGGATTACGTAACTCAAGTCGTCACGTAACTAATTTCCCAATTGGCGGATTACGTAACTCAATCCGTCACGTAACTAATTTCCCAATCGGCGGATTACGTAACTCAAGTCGTCACGTAACTAATGTCCCAATCGGTGGATTACGTAACTCAAGTCAAAGTACACAAGGGAGTTAATTAGTAGCGCTCGAAATACGGAACAGAGGAAAAAAAAAAAAAAAAAAAACCAACACCCGGGACAAAAAGCCCTCGTTCCCTACGGGACTCTCTTGGCTCCATGCTTTGCACGAGGGGGCTCGGGGCCCGTTCTGGGTTTCAGATTCGTCAAAGTAGTTATAGTTTGTGTTTATTTTTTTGGACGTTTTTTCGTGCTAAAAATTTGGTTCTGGTCCTGCTTACCTCTTTGAAATGCTACATGTCTCCCACTCCGTCTGTACACTGCGCTTTTTTTTCTGACACCCCCATGCTGAAAATCCAGAAATACTAACCCATTAAGAAAATCAGGGGTTTCGCCCTTGGTTTTTGCTTTGGCCCCAAAATTTCGAATTCGTGGGCAAGACCGCCTTGGACACTGCTCCAAACCCCGTCATCTTTTAAACCAAACTGAAACCTTTCCCCTTTTTACAGTATTTCCGCCCCAACAAATATCAATACTCAGGGTTTCCCGCTACATCGTGTGGGGTGTGTTTGTGTGGTGTGTGGGGTGGTGGGGGGTGTGTGTGTTTTTGTTTTGGGGGTGTTGTGTGTGTGGGAAGAGAGAAGAGAGAGAAGAGAGAGGAGAGAGAGGAGAGGGAAGAAAAGAGAGAGTTTTATATAATACCTTTAAAAAATTGTTTTGGGGGGGACGTGCTCTACTTTTGTAAGAAAAGTTTTAGTTAATATGTATCATGTGAAAGGTCAAAGGGGGTTATTAAAAGAAATTAAAAACGTTTCTCTTCTCAGAATATTTCCGTTAAGCCCCATTGTCCTTCACTCCTATCATTCCCGTAAAAAGTGTGTGGGGTGGGTGTGTGTGTGTGTGTGTGTGTGTGTGTGTGTGTGTTTGTGTGTGTGTTTGTGTGTGTTGGTGGTGTGGTGTGTGTGTGTGTGTGTGTTTGGGGTGTGTGTGTGTGTGTGGTGTGTGGGGTTTTTGTGTGTGTGTGTGTGTGTGTGTGTGGTTTTGGTGGGGTGTGTGTGTGGTGGTGTGGGGTGTGTGTTGTGTGTGTGTGTGTGTATTTGTGGGGTGTTTGGGTGTGGTGTTTGTGTGTGTGTGTGTGTGGGGTTTTGGGGTGTTGGGGTTGTGTGGTGTGTGTGTGTGTGGTTGTTGTGTGTGTGTGGTGTTTTGTGTGTGTGTTGTGTGTGTGTGTGTGGTTGTGTGTTGTGGGTGTGTGTGTGTGTGTGTGGTGTGTGTGTGTGTGTGTGGTGGGGGGGGGGGGGGTGTGTGTGGTTTGTGGGGTGTGTGGTGTGTGTGTGGTGGGGTTTTGTGTGTGTGTGTGTGGGTGTGTGTGTGTGTGTGGGGGGGTTTGCGTGCGTGCGTGCGTGCGTGCGTGCGTGGGGCGTGCGTGCGTGCGTGCGTGGGGTGTGTGGCATCTTTTGCAAAATTATGCTTGAACCTTTTCTTCTTTTTTTTTGATAACTTTTTCCATCTCGATGCACATTATGTGTGTTATACAATGCTTGTTCAGCGCTTTGAGCCGCAAGGTAGGCAGGCGCTTTACATGTACATTATTATTATTATTATAGTCAGTTGTAGCAGCTGACGGTGCTACACACTGTGTCCGGACTGGGAGTAGCGTGCGGAAAAGAAATTAGGTGCGGTTCCTTGTACCTGGTGACTGGGTCTGAAAAAAGACAAACAACTGACTGAAGAGAACAGACACACACTGAATGATAACCCGCAGCGAGCAGCGGGTGGTTTAGCCGGCAGGGAATGACTGACTGATCCAGACAGCTGTCGGACCGTCTGCCGCGGGGTGAAAGGTGAGAGCGGGCCCCACACACCCCAACCCCAAAAACCCACACACAAAACCCCCAAACCACACACCACACCCCACACCACCACACCACACCACACAAAAACACACACACACACACACACCACCCCACCACCACCACCACCCACGCCCCCCAAACCACCACCACACCCCACCAAAACCCCCCACCACACAACACACACACGACACACACACACAACACACCACACACCAACACACCCACACCACACACACACACCACACATTGACCCTCTTCCCCCCCCTCTCTCTCTCTCTCTCTCTCTCCCCCTCTCTCTCTCTCCTCCCCTTCTCTCTCCCACACACACACACACCACCCACCACACACACAACACCACACACAAAACATTGCTCCACACCACTCACTCCTACTATTATTCACAAACACACACAACACACCACACACAACCAAACACACACCCCAACAAAACCACACACACCACACTCACACACCACCACACCCACACCCACCACACACACACCAACCCACCCCACACACACACACACACACACACACACAACACACCACCCAACACACCACACCAAACACACCAAACACACTCACCACACACACCACACACCCACCCACCACCACAACACACACACACCAACCCCACACACACCAAAACACCACAACCCACACATCATCACCACGCACCACCCACAAAACTAAAAACCCCCCAACACCCAAAACCCCCCTCGGGTGTCCAGCGACGCGGTCAGCGCCCCCCGAAAGGTTCGGGTACTGTAATTAACACTGGGAAGCAAACCCGCGCCCAGCACGCACGAAAAATGAGGGGCCCTCCACCCCCGGGGGAAAAAAAGATTCCGTCTCGATTCAAACGATTTTTGGTTTTTTTTGGCTGGCAAACTCTGATAAATTTGATTGTTTTAACAAAATTCTACGTTTGACACCAAAAAAAAACTGCTGGTTAGCTGACAGTTTTCTGGACCCTGTGGCGTAACTAAATACGCCAGTGGTTGAAAGAAGGATGTCGTAAACCAGTGCGTGGAGTTTGTCATTGAGTGTGTGTGTGTAAATAGCCGAAAAACTTGAGCTTCTCGCCCCGTTCATGGATTGAGTTAATTTTCCGACTGATTTTACTCACGGCACATCACTGTCCATTCACTGAGTGTGACAGCTTCGATCGTTACTGACTGGGCGTGATAGTTCTCATGCTTTTCAGTCGTGCCGAGTTCACTGGCGGGTTCAATACTTTGAGTAAGGACAGAGTGCAGACGAATCCACTGTTAGCTGGATTTTAACACAGTTCACATGTGAACACTTATTAAGTCTCCAAGTCTCCCCGGCATCACTCAGTGAGTGCTCCCCATTGGGAACCAACACCTCCGTCAAGGCGAAGTTCAGAACAAGACTGATACTTGTATCTAACCATCATTTACCTGCCCTCTTCCGTGTCAGTCTCTTCACGCCGCCGCAGTTCCCGCACATGAAGGTCCAATGGTCCGGTAGTCGCCGCCTTCGCCCGCATCATCGTTGCCGGTTTTGTCCTGTAGGGCTTGGTTTTCCTGCATTCACTCAGTCTCAGAATGCAGCGAAACCCAAGTCTTACTGCGACAAAAAAAAAGGCAAATGACTGATGATGCGGACGAAGGCGGCGACTACCGGACCACTGGACCACCATGTGCTGGAACCGCTGCATGAAGAGACGATGGTAATGGCAGCCTACGTGATGGTTCAGATACATTATCTGTCTTTCTGAACTTCGCCTTGACGGAGGTCTGGACTTGTGAATGGGGAGCATGCAGGGAGTGGAGATTTGGAGACGTGAGAGGTATTCACATGTGAACTGTCTGAACATCCAGCTAACAGTGGATTCCGCCATCTGTCCTGTACTCAGAGTATTGAACCCCACTGAACTCGGCACGAAAAGCATGAGAACTACTCACGACCAGTGACGGTCGAAGCTGTCCCAACTGACAGCGCTGTGTGAATAAAACTATAGTTATTGGTCGTTAAACTCAGTGAGGTTTGTTTTAAATTCAGTTTACTCAGAACACCCGCTGAAGCATCGGGCAGCGGCGAAACTGACAATACCCAAAAACCCGATTTTATTGAAACATCTTGATTAAGCGGGTTTAACGTCGAGTTGTCTCGGAAGGTCACGTACTAGCGTGGGCCGCCGAGACTACTGATCATTTAGCGTGGGCCGCCGAGACTACTGATCATTTAGCGTGGGCCGCCGAGACTACTGATCATTTAGCGTGGGCCGCCGAGACTACTGATCATTTAGCGTGGGCCGCCGAGACTACTGATCATTTAGCGTGGGCCGCCGAGACTACTGATCATTTAGCGTGGGCCGCCGAGACTACTGATCATTTAGCGTGGGCCGCCGAGATCAGTCCCGGCACGAGGGTTTGGGGGCCCCCGGGGGGTGGTGGCTGCCGGCCGCAAACTCTCCAAGCACTGGTTTACGACATCCTTCCTTAAAACCACTGCCGTATTTAGTTACCCCATGGGTTCCCTGAAAACTGTCAGCAAACCCGGCTTTTTTGTGGAAAGGGTTTTTTTTGTTACAAAAACCCCAATAAAAAAAGGCGTGCCCCATTTAAAAGCCGCCAAAAAAAAGTTTCCCCCGCAAAAAAAAACCACAATCGTTTAAAATCGAGACGGAACTTTTCCCCCCCTTTTTTTCCCCCTTTTTTGGGAAGGGGGTGCCCAAACGTGCTTCGGGGTTTTTGACCCCCATTCCCCAAAACCTTTTCGGGGGGGGCGCTGCCCGGGCGTCCCCTGGACAGCTGCCGGAGATAAAGAGTGCCCCTTCAGTGGCGTAACAAAATTCTGGCAGGGGTTTGGGGGAAAAGGTGCCGGAAAGGGGTCCCGGGAGTGTGGCCCGGCCCAAGGGACAAGGGGCCCCAGCCGGGGGGGTTCTGTTTAAACAAAACCCCCCGGCCCCCCTGACTCAGTGAGAACGACTCGACTCCTACATTCAGTTTTGGCTTGAGATGGGCAGCTATGAGAGCCGTTTAATGTCACCTTCATTAAAACTGTGAGGAGCACAGTCAACCGTGAACGACTGACAGTGTCTATATGAAACCACAGATTTTGAAGAGAGGAGAGCCCACTGACGCGGCCGAATCAGTCGAAGCGAGGTCCTTCTGTAGGTAGGTAGGTAGGTAGTGTTGTTTTGTGCCCGGGGAACCTTTGACATTTTAAAGGGAAAATCGGAGACCAATGCCGAAGCTGGTTCAATATAGCTTTACGTCCACGGAAAACCAGAAGGCTCGTTAGACGGACACCCCCGGACGGCCACCTCGACTCTAAACACAGCTCCTAAAACTTGAGCCCAATAAACCCTTTGGCCCTTTCCCTTGTTTACCAGCCTGACGCATTATTTGCTCGCTATTTGCTCGGGGGCCGCCCCGCCACAGTCCCCAAAGATGACAACTCAACAAGCTCATGCCGGGGATAGGCCCAAAGTAACGGCCCGGGGGGTCGTACATGACTCGCTATACTAGGGAGATACGTACCCTTTCAGTAATAATGACATCACTACTGAGTGTCCCGTCAAACCCAAAGCCCCCGAGCTCAAAAAGTAAATTAAGAAAATACCAATTAAATAAACAGTCGGACCGGCGTGCATAATGTCATTCCCCTCGCAGTATTACTGGGCTCAGACTGATTTACGTGGCCCTGGAGTAAAGGGGGGGGGTTTGGGGGGGGGGGAAAGGAAATTATTGTGATACAGTCCCCCACGACACACACACACACAACACACACACACACACACACAACCACACACACACACACACACACACACAAACTAAACACTACAAACCCCCATAAAACACACACACACACACAACACAAAACACACCCCACACCCTACACCCAAAAAACACCCACACCACACACACACACAACCCCACACACACAACCCCCACACACACACAACACAAAACCCCACCACCACAACACACACACACACACACACCCCACACACACCAACACACCCCACACAAAACACTACCACTACACACACACACGCGCACACACACCCACACACCACACAAACAACACACACACACTCACACACACACACAAAACCCCACACACCACACACACACCAAAACACCCCCCACACACACAAAACACAAACACACCAACCCAAAACACCCCCCCCACAAAACACCCACACACACACCAACACACACCACACACACACACCCACACACCACCACACACACAACACACAACACTAACAACACACACAACACACACACACACACACACACACACACACACACCCCACACCCCACCCCACACACACACACACACACACACCACACACACACACACACACACCCCACACACAACACCCCCACACACACACACCACACCACAAAAAACCACACACACAACTACACACACAAACACACACACCCCACACCCACCCCACACACACAAAACAAAACACCACCACACACACACACACAACCCCACACACACACAACACACACACACCCCACACACACTCACCCCACCATCCACCACACACACAACCCACAAAAACCACACCAAAAAAAAAAAAAAACCCCACACACACACACACACACACCCCACAAAACACACACACACACCCCACAAAACACAGATCGCAGTTTCGAGTTCTACGTACACGAATAAATTCCCAAATCAGATCTCAGTGAAATACCGGCTGAGACTGATTTGTCAAAAAAACAAAAAAAAAAAACCACAAAAAAAAAACCCCCAAACATGAAAAACAAACAAACCAAACAGTGAAAAACCTATAAAAGCAACAACAACTGTCCAGCTGAAATATGTGCAAAAAAAAACCTTAGGGGAATTTTGGAAAGTTGGGGGGTTCATTTTGTGTGTGTGTGTGGTTGTGTGTGTGTGTGTGTTGTGGTGTTGGTGTGGGTGTGTGGTGTGTGGGGTGTGTGTGGTGTGTGTGTCACAGTGTTGTTTTTTGTGTGTGTGTGTGTGTGTGTGTGTGTGGGGTGTGTGTGTGTGTGTGTCACAGTGTGTGTGTGTTTGGGGTTTTTAGTGTGGGATGCGCGTGCGTGCGGGCGTGCGTGCGTGCGTGCGTTTCATGTTGTGTGTGTTTGGGGTGTTTGTGTTGTGTGTGTTTGTGTGTGTGTGTGTGTTTTGTGGGCATGCGCGTGCGCGCGCGCGCGCGCGCGGTGTGTGTGTACAGGGTCAGTGTCATTATGCCGTATACTTGGGCTGAAATCACTGGGGGTTTAAAGTTTTTTCCCCATGGCTTTTTCTTTTAGATAATATTTTTTGTAAAATTTCAAACAGTGGAAATGTGCTGTACGGGGGTGACATGGAATATTTTGTCCCAGGTTTTAAAGTGTATCATGTGGGGTGCTCAGGGCGTCGATGTGCGCGTGGGTAAACATACATTACTATTTTTGACCTTGTTTGGAAAGGGGAGATGAAGCTGGTTTGTGAGCCACGGGTCTGTTTTGGGGATGTGTATATTTTAAAAAATTTTTTTGCTTTGGGAAATATATTTGGGGTTTTTATTTTAAAGGCTGTTTTATTTGATGCAAAACGTGG
>JABMCL010002894.1:1307500-1327441 GCA_018857735.1 Alviniconcha marisindica | reverse complement strand
GCGGAAGGTCCTCGGTTCGATGCCGCTTCGGCTCTCCTTTCTCTTCAAAAAGGTTGTGGTTTGTGGACACTGTCTTGTGACTTTGCCCATCACTTCCTACTAAAACATGAAAATGGCTCTTATCGCTGCTCATCTTAATGCAGGAATCATTCTGGTGGTGACAGTGTAGCGAGAGGTATATAATCTCCCTCTTCCTCCACCTCCATACCCCCTTTCCCCCCTTCTCACCGTCCCTAATGAGCCTTACGGTTTCTGTGGGCGTTAATCACCATGTTTACCTGGAAGAAGGGACCTCCTCGCGCCGCGGGATTCAAGCTAGATGCGCTACTCGAATTATTCAGAGGCTGTAATGCAACTCGGTCAACCGCCTTGTTCACTACCCGTCTCCTGCGAAACAAAATGAACATTAAAACATAGAGTTAGTTACAATAGTCTGGGCCAACCTCCCAGCTGTGACCTCCCTGTTGAAAAACCAATACTGTGCAGATTGTTTGCTGAATTACAGTTACTGGAGCTACATCACCACCTAGTGGCTGGTGGCGTAGAGAAGCTGTTGTAGGGGGTTGGGCGAGCGGATATAATTATCTCTTGAAGGCATCTGAATGCCAGCGGCCAGGCTGGCGGATCTGCGCACCTGATGCTCCTTTCAAGGTGCATGATGTGGCTGCACCTGTGCGAAAACTGTGGGAACTGAATCGCCCCTTTGGAATTCCTGCAACACTGAGAAACAGCTTTAAACTGGATACGAAATTTCTGCGAGAAAGTGGTTTTCATATGTACTGGGTATGACATATGTATTCAAACAGTGCACTAACGGACAAGACGTCTCTCCTGTCACAGCTAAAACGTAGCCTCTTGGCTAACACTCGATGCATGCTTGGATGATCAAAACAGAAGCTTGTGCTAGTCAGTTACATCATACAGAAATATGCTATGCTCTGATTTGGTTATTTATCCCACTCGTATGAGAGCGTGGTATATGCTAGCAGGAACATTGCCTGCTTTAATTTACCACGGTACACATCGCGTGCCCCGCTGTGGACACTAACAAAAGCAGAATAGCTTCTGTTATGGGTAGCCGGGTGTCGCATGAAGCTCGCATCTTCATGCCTGCAAAGAATTTAACTAGGAAAAAGTTTGCTGGATCATTTGTGGCTGCCAGTTTGTGTACGTAGCTGATCACAGATGCATAAGAAGCTATGGTGGCTGCTGCGTACTGCCGGTTGATGTGGGTTTTTTGTTTTTGTTTGTTGTTGTTGTTTTTTGGTTTTGTGTTGTTGTTTTTTGGTGTGTGTGTGTGTGTGTGTGTGTGTGTGTGTGTGTGTGTGTGTGTGTGTGTGTGTGTGTGTGTGTGTGTGTGTGTGTGTGTGTTTTGTTGTTGTTGTTGTTGAATACTATGAAAAGGGAGAGAGGAGGTATATGTTGTGCTTGGCAGACAATGTTGTACTTCAAACCAACAACCACTGGCTGCCCAACAAGTACCGTGATTACTTTCTCCCTAGAATACTGCTTACTGATAACTGACACTAAAGCTTCATTGACGGTATGTATCACAGCCACCGAGTTCTTGTCTCATGTCCCCAGGTTTCCAACACTAACAGTTTTGTTCGGACCACCACGAAGGCCAGGTTCCCCCAAACCAGCAACTCATGAGAACGGCTGCAAAGCCGACATTCTTTGCTGTATCTGTATAATTATATTTGCAACACATCTGGGTCAAGGAACATCTCAGAGAAAAAAACATACTTTTTCCATTGTAGGTACTCAGAAAGTTCAACCAGACGTGTAGGTCCTGTTTGACTTCTCCTTGTATATGGTAATGCGGTTTACGAACCCCAACTGTCAGGTCAATCAGGCGCCTTGAAAAGGCTCTTCCTGGCACCACAAGAGCACAGGCAAAATTAAGAAGGCCAATGACCGACTGTAGTTTGAGAAATATAGTTTTACTGCCTTCTAGCAAGGATGAAATTACCTATGTGCAGGTGTCCAGTTTATCTTGCGAAAGACGAATTTCAGACAAAACTGAGTCAATCTCATATCTCTTGAAATTGAGGAGGGGCTAATACTTTTTGTTGTTGTTGTTGTTGTTTGTTTTTGTCTTGTTTTTGTTTTGTTTTTTCAGGTGCAGTTGGTATATTTATACCGGAGTACATACCCAGGAATTTTTGTTTTGACACTGGCTGACTGTTGCGCTGAGTAGATATAAAAAACATTTTTTATCCGTGTGTGTCATATGTTGCCCCCCTTGTTTATGTTGTTCCATCAACTGAACGGCTGTACTGAATCTCTCAAAGATTTTGCACAAAGATGAACACTCCATGGGGAGGTATTCAACAAAATAGAACTGACCATTCCATTCGAAACAGAAGAGGCATAGTCCTCTGGGCACAGGGGTACAATCCTGAAAGCCTCCTTTATGTCTGTTTTCACCACATATGAACATACTCCCGATGTTTTGACCAGCTGAATGGCATCTTCGATAGAGGCACACGATACTAACCAGGAGCTGGATGAAATCCTATCGTTCACAGCGGTACCTTCCGGGTATAACAGATTGTGAATAATCCTAATTTTCCCTGACGCTCTCTTCCAAACGGTGACATTTGATATTTGGGGAAAGGTGGCTGTAAAAAGCGCCCTTCAATCCTACCTGCTTGGAGCTCTTTTTCTATGTAATCCTGTACCACTTGAGGATGCTCATCTGTGGATTTCAAATTGTGGACACATTTGCCTAATGGTGTACCAACAACGCCTACCGTAAAATCTCTCTGATACCCCTGAACATAAAAACATGGCCCAGTCCCTGTCATATCCAGTAATCCATTGTGCCAGTTCGCTGGTTTTAATCCCGAGCCACCGAGACGTCCACTTAAATGTTCAGATTTTCTTGTTGTTGTTGTTTGTTTTTGTTTGTTTTGTTTGTTTGTTTGTTTGTTCTTCATATTGGTGAGAGGAATGACACAAACGGTGTCAGCACTGACATTTACCGAATCTGCTCTCCTGGAAGATGTGCGAATAGCGGCAGACAAGAAGGGAGAGGGTGGTGGTAGGTTATGGGGTGAGGGATGAGAGATGTGGTTATGTGAGGACAGACATGGAGGGTGGATCAGGGGTGTATGGATTGTAGGATGGGGGTGAGAGATGTGTGTATGTGAAGACAGACATGGAAGGGTGGATCAGGGGTGTATGGATTGTAGGGTGGAGGTGAGAGTTGTGTGTTTGTGAGGACAGACATGGAAGGGTGGATCAGGGGCATACGGATTGTAGGGTGGAGGTGAGAGATGTGTGTATGTGAGGACAGACATGGAAGGGTGGATCAGGGGTGTTTGAATTGTAGGGTGGAGGTAAGAGATGTATGTAAGTCAGGACAGACAAAAAGGGGTGGATTAGGGGTGTACAGGTTATATGTGGCGGTGAGAGATGTGTGTATGTCAGGACAGACAAAAAGGGGTGGATTAGGGGTGTACAGATTACAGGATAGAGCTGAGAGATGTGTGTATGTCAGGATAGACAAAAAGGGATGGATTAGGGGTGTACAGATGATAGGGTAGAGCTGTGAGATGTATGTCAAGACAGACAGAAAAGAGGTGGAATAAGGGTGTACAGGTTACAGAGTGGAGGTGAGAGATGTGTGTATGTCAGGACACACATGAAAGGGGTGGATTAGGAGTGAACAGATAATAGGGTGGTGGTGAGAGATGTGTGTATGACAGGGCAGACAAAAAGGGGTGGACAGGTATAGGTTGGGGGTAAGAGATGTGTGTATGTCAGGACAGACAAAAAAGGGTGGATTAGGGGTGTACAGGTTAACGGTAGAGCTGAGAGATGTGTGTATGTCAGGACAGAGATGAAAGCGGTGTATCAGGGGTGTACAGGTTATAGGTGGGGATGAGAGATGTGTGTATGTCAGGACAGACAAAAAAGGGTGGATTAGGGGTGTACAGGTTATAGGGTAGAGCTGAGAGATGTATGTCAAGACAGACAGAAAAGAGGTGGATTATGGGTGTACATGCTTAGGTGGAGGTGAGAGATGTGTGTACGTCAGGACATACATGGAGGGTTCACATATTATCAAGGTACAGTATTTCACAGGAGTACATGCATTTTTCATTGGAAGACAAAACGTTTGTTTCAGAACTTTATGCTGAATCAAATATTACTTCATCTGTGCGTGAAAAAGAAAACCTCTGTATAATAATCATGTTTAAAATGGCAACCTCTTAGAGCCCATTGTGCAGGTGATTCAAACACGCTTTTTTCTTTTTCTTTCTTTTTTGTTGCTTCTTTTCTTCAGGAAATCATACGAGAGACTGTGTACAGTTTATACGAGCGTCAGATAAGTTAAACTTGTATATCAGACAAGTCGGGCAAAGTGGTTTCGTGGGAGCCCAAGAGCTGTGTCAGTGAACAGGACAGTGGAGCTGGGCTAGCTCTCACCAAGTGGGCTGGACGGTCTTTTGCTCTCATCAGTTGTTCTCAGCAGCTGGTTCTGTGGACACGGTCTTTGTGACGGTCCTTGTTCCCCAGAACTGTTACTTTTGACAGAGCAAGTTGAATAGTACACAAGTTGCTTTGCACTGGCAAATTCCCCACCACCTTAATATTTATTATTCTGGTGGTGATGGCCTTTCCTGTCTTTGCAAGTCACTTGAATTATACTTCAATTGATATTAGTCAGTGCTTGAGCTTGGTGGTGGTTATAATAATTATCATGTATTTGCACTGCCTTATGTTATATCCTTTGACATATCTGGAAGAGAGGTTTTGGTTGATGATCATGCAATGATCTGGCTGTGGTTTTGAAATAGATTTAGAAAAGTAAAACAGACTGTGTACATGGGATTGTGACTGCTGTGAATACACTGCACTTGTGAGCCACTTGTCTCTTTTGTATGCACGAAGAAATACAGCAGAACTTTGACAGTTCAGTTTGCAGTCAAAACTTGTCTCAATGAAAATGCAAAAGGAACAAAAAAGATTGAAGGAAAAAAGAAGAGAAAATAAAACAATCAGTAATCTTGAGGAAAAAGAAAGAAGAAAAAAAAGGACAGACATGGAGGGGTGGATCAGGGAAAAATGGATTACAGAGTGGAGGTGAGAGATGTGCGTATGTCAGGACAGACATGAAAGGGGTGGATTAGGGGTGGACAGATTATAGGGTGGAGGTGAGAGATGTGCGTATGTCAGGACAGACATGGAAGGGGTGGATTAGGGGTGGACAGATTATAGGGTGGAGGTGAGAGATGTGCGTATGTCAGGACAGACATGAAAGGGGTGGACAGATTATAGGGTGGAGGTGAGAGATATACGTATGTCAGGACAGACATGAAAGGGGTGGATTAGGGGTGGACAGATTATAGGGTGGGGGTGAGAGATGTGTGTATGTCGGGACAGAAAGAAAACAAAAGGAAGGGATGTGGATTTCAAGTTTTGATATAGTTGTAATGCAGCATAAATGACGTTTTTGCAAAATTTGACCGCTATGATCTAGTTTGGATCCGAAATCCGTTTTGTTTCTTCAGTACCTACACTCAACACTCCATATACATTTGTTTGGTAAATGTTCCTTTGTTTCTTTCTTTCTCTTTTACTTGATATCCCCACATAGTCCCTGATGAAACCTCCAGCGTGGGCGAAAATGCGAACTTTGTTCTCCCTATCTCATCTTATCGTTATCAATATCATTAAAAAAATAAAAATGAAAGAACTCTAGAGGAGACTGGATTTATACATTTGATTATATATATATATATATATTATATAATATATATATATATATATATATATATATATATATATATATATATATATATATATATAATAAAGTGGAGTCTAATGCATACAAAATTATTGGCCTTTTATAAAACAAATTACTCTAAAAATCTAGTATGAAACGTATGCATAAGACTGAAATCATGCTGTTGAGTACAGCTTGCAAGTCTTTTAAAAACAAGAATAACTTGATAGTACTAGGAAGAACACAAAGAGAATAATTAGGCTGAATTTGCGTAATTACTTTCTCTAAATCTTGACCATTCAGACGGCATCATGAAGATTTGCCTACTTCAATGCACCGCTAGACAATGAAATAAAACATCCACACAAACAAACAAAGCAAAAACAAAAACAAAAACCAACTTATTATGGAAGTTCTATTCTGTATTTTAATGTACCCATTTCTTTAAAGACGCCTACAGATCGGAACATTATTTTCTCTCAAGAAAACATTACTTTCAGTTGTACACTGGCCCAACCTCATTCTCCGGTAGATCACGTGGCAGCCGTTCTCGAATGTCCATTAAGAATCGTCCGTAGCGAGTCTTTAAGGTAATCTTTAAAAACAGGTTTCTTTTATTAGGCTGTTTGTTTATTTACCGTGTGTCCACTTATTATTGAAGTTATATTCTGTATTCTAATCTACCCATTTCTTTAAAGACGCCTACAGATCGGAACATTATTTTCAGTTGATTCAAACACGCTTTATTTCAGGAAATCATACGAGAGACAGTGTACAGTTTATACACGTCAGATAAGTCAGGACACTATACTATGGTTAAAGTAAGACTCTTTTGTTGGTGGTGCTGTGTTTGTTGTATTGTTCTCTTAACTTTACGTGTTTTGGTGTGTGTGTGTGTGTGTGTGTGTGTGTGTGTGTGTGTGTGTGTGTGTGTGGTGTTGTGTGTGTGTGTGTGTGTGTGTGTGTGTGTGTGTGTGTGTGTTTTGTGTGTGTGTTTTTGTTTTTGTTTTTACGAGCCCGCCTTGACCACAAAAAAATTGCCCCTTGTGGGATGATTAACGTTTTTTGAATTGAACTGAAGTCAAACTTATATATCAGACAAGTCTGGCAAAGTGCCCAAGGCCAATAGACAACGTCGTTCTCAGGTAGATTACGTGGCAGCCGTTCTAGAATTTTCATTAAGAATCGTCCGTAGCGAGTCTTAAAGGTAATCTTTAAAAACAGGTTTCTTTTACTGGGTTATAGTTTGTTTATTTACCGTGTGTGTAGTTTGTATTTTTTGTCTGAGCAGTTTGTGTCACATGTAACATGTTTGCTCGAATGGCCATTGCTACAACGCGACATCCGTTCCTTCGGGAGAAACAATGGCGGGCCGGATTTTCCCACACTGATTTTCACAGTACAGTGAGAGCTCAAAATTTAGAATCCGACAAAACATATCGAAATAGACCACCAGGTGACCACAACCAACCTATTTTCAAAAATTAAGGTGCTTGCCATCTGGTTACGGGTGATTTTAGTAGTTACTGGGAGTGTTTTTGTGGCCGAAGCCTGTTTCCGACTGTCATCCCGAAGGCGGGAATATTTACAAGCTAACGATCGACACTAGAACGCATGAAACATCGCTGGTTCATGAAGAAACATCAACACGCAAATTCGATAATCTGTGCTATATTCTATTTTAGCCATTTCTTGAGGGGGGGGGGAGCCTACAAAACGACACTTAAACAAGCTTAAACTTATACCGGAAATAGCTCCCCCCCCCCTCCCCTTATTAGCTCTCCATTTCATTTCAGTTCATCGTTTTTCACCGTTTAATTGTTAAGTGTCGTTTTGTCGCTTGATAAAGGGGATTACCCAGAAAATTCGCATGTTATGTTTTGTCCTAATAAATAGCATTATTTTGAACCGTTTATGTGTTTGGATCTTCCAGGTATGCTGTTGATGATTGTTCGCGGAAGGAAGAAGAAGGAACTGTTGATGGTTGATTTTGACTGTGTTTCTTGGTCCTTTATTGAAAAAGGTCTTGACATTTTTAACTTTGGCCCAGACTAAAAGAAATGAATATAGACATTTTATATATAAATTAATGCCTGAGTCTCCATAAATGGGCCCTACATAAATTGGTTCAACCTTTATCGCGGAATGAGGCAAACTGATCCATGTTCTTCATATCTGTATCTCATCTGTGCAGAGGTTCTGTCTTATTTGATAGGCAATGACCCAGATATTAGAGGAATAAAGTGAAATGAAAAGACTGTACTCTTGTCCCAGTACGTAGATGACACAACTCTCTTTTGGGATGGAAATGAAGAATCATTTGTAAAGGTCATGCGTGCATACATTACAGAAATTTGCAACGATATCAGGACCCAAGATGACTTCTGATAAAACTCGGGTAGTCTGTGGTTGGCAGTAGGAAGCATGCCAGTGTCAGATTTCTTGGAGACATGAAGTTCTGCTGGGATGCAGAGGTTCAACAGATCTGTGCAATAAATTATGGTCAAAACTTAGAAGAAATTATAAATATTTTAAGAGTGTGGACTAAAAACAAACCCACCTCATTCCACTGGGTAAGATTCTAGTTATTAAAACACTTGCAGTCTCAGAACTTACTCGCCTGTTTATTGCATTTCCAGACCCACCAGAACAAACCATGCATGAACTGGAGGTATTATTTTGCTTTCAGTTCTTGTGGGATGGAAAAATAAGTAAAGTACAAAACAATCTTGTTTCTAAACCCTATCAAGATGGGGGCTTGAACATGCTTGCTGTTGCTACATTCTTATCTTCAATGAAAATTATACGGCTGCAAAGAAAAGCTGGAATAGCTGGAGAATCTAGTAACAGCAAGACTGGTAACTGATATTTACCCTGAGTTGGGTACTTGGGAAAAATATATGGTGGAGAATATGCAAATACACTGATGCTGAAGATCAAAAATACATTCTGGAAAGATGTCCTAAAGCACTATTACTATATGAAATTATGCAATAAGTGCAAAGCATCAACTGTTGAAGAATTTGTATCTGAAAATATGCACTACAATATTAAGAGCATAACAGAAGGACAGATTGTAAATAACAGGGATTGCAAATGGTGTTCTTTTCATCAAACAGCTTGTGAATTCAAGTGGAAACATCTTTAGTTTTGTAGAATTTAGAACACAATTTCCACAATAGCAGCTACCAACACACAATTTACTACACACTGTAAAATAGTCGACACAAAAGTATGGACAACAATACAGAAAGGAAACAAACCAGTACAGTCAGTACTGGTCAAATCTGATATCATCCCGGCTGCTGTGAACAAGTGGAATGGAAAGTTTGATGTATAACTGCTGTGGAAGGAAATACTTTTTAAATATAAACAAACCACCATGGACACACAGCTGAGATGGAGTCAGCTTCGGCTTCTACACCGCATTATTCCAACAAACACATACCTATTCCTGGGCAAGATATGTGATTAACCCCTTCACTGCCCCAGCCGGTACAATTTCCAGGTTGAAAAATGCTCATGCACCCCCCCCCCCCCCCCCCCCCCCCCCCCCCCCCCCCAACACACACACACACACGTCTGGAAACAATGTATTTGATGGTCCTATAACAAATGTTTTCCATACTGTGCATTTTTATAGAAATCTTCTCACTTGCTTATACGCAGGGGGGAAAAGCACTTAATGGTTTCATATTTGGCACTTTCATTGGTCACATTTTTAAAGTGACGATGCGGCAAGCATGGCAGTGAAAGGGTTAATCAATACGCACATTTTGTACACAGGAGGAGGATAGTGTCTCACACCTATTCTGGTCCTGTCAGGTATCTGAAACGTTCAAGACTGATCTAGCAGTACTATTAATGAACAAATGCTCACACCACAACAGTTTGAATTTTAGTGAATTCTTTATTCTTTTTGGCGTGGATGACTTACTTTTAGGGTCTTACTGTTTAGCGTTATAGTAAAGTGGCCATTCGAGCAAACATGTCACATGTGATACAAACTGCACAGACGATAGATAAACAAAATATAGCCCAATAAAAGAAACTGACAAAGTACTTGACTGCTTTACTAGCAAAGTTTCATATTATTATCTATAAATGCAAACAAAACAAAAAGACCACACCTATCATGAATGTTTTGTTGTTGTTGTTTTTCAGAAAGTTTTTAAACTACGATATACACCTGATAACAGGCGTAGAAAGTGGTAGTGCTCCACAATTTTAAGTGAAAGGACGAGGAAGGGCCATCGTCAATCAGACGAACATTGGAACGGTTTCAAAAGCAACGCAAAGGACATTTCTGAGAAAAGGGGCTGAGCGAATATGGGCCTTTTTCAAGAGCGTAGATACCGTCTTGAACCGAACTGAACTGAACCAAACAATCTGTGTATACATGTAGTAACAAAAATGTGCAAGTTGGCCCCTAACTGTTGCGTCAGTTACTTAGACTGTTTTCCCGTCTTTTGCCAACAAACACAATATATTAATGCAAATTTAAACTTTGACCAGTGTGTGTATAATTATGTGTGCGTGAGTTCGTTTGTGCGTGTGTGCTTGTGTATCTGCATGCACATTGTCCCCAAAGGCATTCCTGGCATATAACTATGAAAAGACAGGAACGAAGCCCTTGGAACACGGCAGGACAAAAACGCTGCGAACTTTTGGCAATATACGAAGGACAAATGAAATACATGAAAACAATTTAAAACTGTTTCTTTAAAGGTAGAAACGACCTATATCTGTTTGCGATGTGTGCGCACAAAACGTACACACAGAAGTTATCTCTATTTTGTTTTTCCTCATGTAAAAGAACTGTTTGTTTGTTGCTTTGAAAAAGACACATTTGCCAAACATTTGCAGTCTTGCTGTGTCCCAGTAAAAGGCTTTCATTATTAACTTTGGGTTCAAAGATAATTTTCTGAACGCTGGCAGTCAACTTTGAAAAAAAAGAAGATTTATTTACTTATTTATTAATCTAACTAGAAAAGCAAAACAAGTTCATCACGAGTACAAAACTTACCTGTCAGTCATACTTCCAAACACATGGTGGTCTTTGCGTTATTTTGAGTAGTACGCAGTCCATGTTTGGGGCATCCAAGTAAATCCGTCACAGTGTATCCAACTTTTAGTTTCGATGTGAAAGTAATGGCACATCTTTAAGCAAAACCCTTTGAGGTTTTCTTTGATCTCTGTTTCATGTAATAGATAATAGAGTTGTTGTTTTAGTTTGTTCTTCACTACATTATATTCCGTTGAATACAGTTATGTTTCATATAATTATAAATATTGTTATAAAACCCACGGCTAAAAACACAGCTCAGTTTGTCACATTCTCAGTTGGCAAACTCAGTTTCATACAGTTTAGGAATCAATGGTGTTTCAGCCTATTCTCACTTACTCGCTTTTCAATGGACAACAAGAGGTCATTTTAATCCTAAAACGCACATAATTTTCGTCGGCGGTTGCTTGAGGCTGTGTGTCTTTATAAATCAGTAAGTTTAACATCGCTGTGACCTCACAAGTGTGAAAAGACTTGGAACAACAGAAGAGAAGGATATTTACTTAGAACTGGGTGACATGTTATTGACCGAAACGGTAGGTCCCTTCACCAATTCAAGACTTGTTTCGTCAGTCACGTAGGCTACTAGCATGCAATTCTAAAGCAAAACAAAGCCTTACAAGACAGGGAATTTGTTTGAAAATACCCCGTTGATTTTATAACTGATTTAGAAAACGATTTGTTCTTAGTGACTGTTTCGTCGTGGCTACAGGGAGGCTTGCACACGGCATGTCGGCAATTCATCTGCTGCGAAGCTCAGATCTTTTACTATGCTTTTTATTTTAAAAAATTGTTTTCTGTTTTTCGTTTTGTTTTTAGAGCGTTTTGGCCTTTGCTTCCATTTGCTGGTTTTAGAATTTTATCGCCGAGCAAAGAAACTCCTTGCAATTATTTTTATTTTTAATTTTAGCTCCAGCGCAGTCTGTGATCAGGTTAGAACTTTATCTTTGTTGTGTGACCAACAGATTTGACACCAAGTGGGATCTGTTTTGAAGGACCCCGAACATGCCCTGTATGTGGAGTTCGAACGCCTGCCCCATGGGCGCCAGTTCAGATAACTGGCACATAAAACCAACAGAAGAGGAAACGTGTGTTCGACTCCTCAACAGGGCATGATCAGCCCTCTGATCCTTTTGTATGCTTAAGTCACCAGATGTTCGTCACGAGAGGTGTATGCTTACGTCACCAGAGGAAAACTATGTGAAAGGCCATGTTGGGCGCTTGGTGGTGTTCTGTACATTTCAGCCTTTTAATCGTCATGCTCTCAAGCCGGAATGCAATAACAAATATATAGTTTTTAACGCCCAGTCAACCAAGACAGTTAAATACCAGGACGAGCCATGTACGCAATCAATCAATATCAATCAATGTTTTATTTTATGTCTCTTCACATCGAGGTGATATTAAACTCCCCCCCCCCCCCCCCCCCCCCCCAAAAGCATATATTATTATATCATACTAACTTACCCCCAAGACTATGAACAATCATGTACGCAAGCCGTGTTCTAAAATCGCTATAAAATCTACGGGGCATTAACACACAAGTTCCCTAACAACGGGCTTCCACGGTAATATCTGATAGCTAGCTAGCTCTTGGACAAGTCACGCTTTGAGGTGGCTAGTTCCCTTGACACCCCGCCAGAAGAGGTCCGTTGTGGCTTAAGTTTGCACTGGGCATCATACATCACAGACCACACCTCTCTGCTAAACCATTTTCAAAAGAGGCGTGGCCAGACATCGAAACACTGCACTGCATCCGTGGTGAACGTCTGATGACCACGTTTGCGACATCAGCAGTTGAGAAGGCATAGCACAATCTGTAGAAGAAGAAGAAGACATTCAGTTTATGCTGGCGGTAGCAGCAGATCTAGTATCAGCAGCACTAGTGCAGTAGTGCTAGTGGTTCTCGTAACAGCAGTAATGGCATTGGTCAAAAATATTGACAAATTATTCTTATTTTTGCTATTATTATTATTATTATTACTAGTAGTGGTAGTAGTAGTAGTAGTAGTAGTAGTAGTAGTAGTAGTAGTAGTAGTACTCTTACTATTATTATCATTATTCCAGATGGAAGAAACCGGAGAAGAAGTAACGGTCCGAGTTAATGATAGCATCAACGGAATCACAGGTAGGTGGTAACATAATGAAATTATTATCTTTTTTGTATATTGCTGCTTCTCATATGGCACATGTACATTATTTTTCTTGTGTATATGCATTGTTAGTTGTCATGTAATTATGTATTACTTTCTTAAACATGCTACCTTCGAATGTTTTCTCTCACTTATCTTGGAAAACACACACACACACACACACACACACACACACACACACACACACACACACACACCACACACACACACACACACACACACACACACACACACACGTCAAATTCTTTTGTATTGCATTCAAGAGAAGGAATGGTATAGTGAGCATTCTGGTGAGAATATATCCTGGCTCTGAATGGGCGTGTGTGTGTGTGTGTGTGTGTGTGTGTGTTGGAGGGGGGGGGGGCGAGGCTGGAGACTGGGAGGGATGGAATTATGGTTAGGTAGTAAAATAATGAAATTATTATCTTTTTTATATATTGCTGCTTCTCATACGGCACATGTACGAGGTCTATCTGAAAAGTAACGGGACTCGGTGTGCTGTGTGAGCTATGGGCGAAAGAGCGATAAGAGGATTGTGTTATCATCTAACATGATGTCTTGGGAGTATATAACCGTAATCTTAGCTTTCTGCAACCATTGAATTTTGTTTCACATGCTTTTGTTTACACCTCCTCTCATGCGGAAAGTCTGCGCAAAAATGGTGCCAAGGCTGCATGTAGGTGTGTCAGGACATCCTCGAGCCTCTTCAAACTGAACCAGACTTGCTTCGTAGAGTCGTCACTGGTGATGAGACATAGATTTTTGAGTACGACCCGGAAACCAAGCGCCAGAGATGTCAGTGGAAGTCTCCGACGTCGCCGAGGCCGAAGAAAGCAAGACAATCAAAATCAAAAGTCAAAGTCATGTTGATCACGTTCTTCCGTGTCAGAGGCATCGTCCACAGTGAGTTCTTGCCACAGGGCCAGACGATCAATCAGCAAGTCTGCAAAGAGATCCTGCGGCGTGTGCTTCGCTCAGTGCGCGAGGAGAGACGAGAGTTGTGGCAGGACAAATCGTGGCTGCTTCACCACGAAAATGCACCTGCTCACAACGCCCTGAGCATCCGGCAGTTCCTGGCCGAGAAGAACATCGCCGTACTGGAACAACCTCCCTATTCACCTGATCTTGCTCCGTGTGACTTTTTTCTTTTCCCCACTAAGCTCAGGGGGATCATCAAGGGGACCCGTTTTGAAGGCGTGGAGGCCATCAAGAGGGCCGTGACGGAGCTGAGGGGCATCCCAGAAGAACCCCCCCAGCAGTGCATAGAAGCGTGGCAGAGAAGGATGGAAAAGTGCATTAGACTCGAGGGGGATTAGTTTGAAGGGGAAACCATGTCGTTTGTTGTTTGGAACTGAAATACATTGTTTGTGACACCAGTCCCGTTACTTTTCAGACAGACCTTGTACATTATTTTTCTGGTGTATATACTCTGTTAGTTGTCGTATATGTATTACTTTCTTGTACATGTTACCTTCGATTTTTGTTCTCACTTATCTTAGAAAATGTTGGAGAATGTTGTAAAGCGCAGTGCGTTCTTGCATATCGGAGAATAGCGCTACACAAAAGTTATTTATTATTAGCTCAAAAAGGGGATGCACCAAGAATTATGTTCGTCAAACGCCTGTTCTTGTTGTCGCTTTCCCCATCTGAACACTCTCGGGGCCACCCGGCATATGCAGTTGTACAGTGAAAAATGCAGTAAATAATTATGGTGAGAGGACTACGTGTAACTTTTATTTATTTAACACACAAGGGAGTTAATCATCGCTCGAACGACGTCATACAAATAATAATAATAACAATAATAATAATAAAGAGGATTTCTGGAGCGCCCATCTACCGCACAATGTGATAGCACAGGGCGCTTTACAATAACAACAAAGACCTGAGTCGGCTACGGTAACTCTCACCTGGCATACATGTAAATATAAAGTACATAAACTCGAAAAGAGGTAACCCTCTCTTTATTTTCCTTTCTTCCACCCCCCCCCCCACCACCCCCACCCCCCACCACCCTCCCACCCCCGCCCCATCCCCCGCCCCCCTTTTTATTTTATTTATTATTTATTTTTATTTATCAATTTATCAGTAGTAGTAGTAGTAGTAGTAGTATCCCGCCACATGAGCAGCCACACACCATCTTCAGAGGATTTATTTCGAGCTCCATATCTGCAGGGTGGATGCTGTTGTAAGGAGCATATTATGGCTGAAGATAGTCCCCAGATAACTGTGCAGCTCGTAAGAACATTTTAGTGTATAGTCCCCAGATAACTATGCAGCTCGTAAGAACATTTTTAATGTATAGTCCCCAGATAACTGTGCAGCTCGTAAGAACATTTTTAGTGTATAATCCCCAAATAACTGTGCAGCATGTATGAACATTTTTAATGTATAGTCCCCAAATAACTATGCAGCTCGTAAGAACATTTTTAATGCATAATCCCTAGATAATCGTGCAGCTCGCAAGAACATTTTTAATGTATAGTCCTCAGATAACTGTGCAGCTCGTAAGAACATTTTTAATGTATAGTCCCCAGATAACTGTGCAGTTCGTAAGAACATTTTAGTGTATAGTCCCCAGATAACCGTGCAGCTCGTATGAACATGTTTAATGTATAGTCCCCAGATAACTGTGCAGCTCGTATGAACATATTTAATGTATAGTCCCCAGATAACTGTGCAGTTCGTAAGAACATTTTAGTGTATAGTCCCCAGATAACTATGCAGCTCGTAAGAACATTTTTAATGTATAGTCCCCAGATAACTGTGCAGCTCGTAAGAACATTTTTAGTGTATAATCCCCAAATAACTGTGCAGCACGTAAGAACATTTTTAATGTATAGTCCCCAAATAACTATGCAGCTCGTATGAACATGTTTAATGTATAGTCCCCAGACAACTGCGCAGCTCGTAAGAACATGTTTAATATATAGTCTCTAGATAACTGTGCAGCTTGTAAACACATTTTTGATGCAGCCTTGGTGTTCTCGCCGGTGTCAGTGTGTTGTAATACAACCTAAGCCGAGGCGGCTCCTGGTGCCTGTTACAGACATACTGGGTCCCGCGTAGGACGTCTGAACAACAAAATTCTCTCAGAATTCCATTGACGAGCTAAACTGTAGAAACGTTGTGAAACCTCTATGTACATCCAACATCTTCAGCTGTCCATGCAGTTTGTCAGTCATACTATACAGAAAGACCTATTGTAAGTTCCGTTTCAGAAGAGGGAGGCAACTGCAGCTTTTGCAACTGCAGCTGTTGACTGATCTTTGATAGTTACTGCCAAGAAACTGTTGATTGATTTTTGATAGTTAATACCCAGCTTAACGTGAAGGGACCTTAATTAATTTCTGCGTCCTCGGTACACTTCGCGTGTATAATGACAGGTGCTTGAAAAGATGGGGACACTGATCATGCAAAAGACCTTTTCACCTTTCTCTTCTTTTCTTTTAGAAGAGGGTGGCCCTTGGCGAGATGGAAATATGAAAGGGAATGGTTTATTTTTATTTTTTTATTCTCTTAAAGAAGAGTGCTCTCGTCTACGCTGCACAAATAATAACACACTCTGGTTATGCAAGTGACTAGGTTTGGAATAAAACAGAGTCAGGCTGCAATAACAAAATTTCGTTAATTTTTCTTATTCTTCGTCTTCTTTTCCCCTAGGTACGGTCCAGATACAAGTGACCGACAGTCCAGAGGTGCCTCCGGACAGAGTGGTCAGGGCCACAGAGCTACAGATCCTGGGGGTAGAATTACGCCAGGGCCCTGATGTCGGCCAGTACCGGCCGCTATGATGACAATAGGTATGTTCACGCACGCACGCACGCACGCACACACACATACACAAATACACACACACAAACACAAACACAAACACACACACACGCACACACGCACACACACACACACACACACACACACACACACACACACAGCACGCACGCACGCACGCACGCACGCACGCACGCACGCACGCACACACACACACACACACACACACACACACACACACAACTGTACGAAACGCTCAAACTCGGGCTGCATCTTTTATTAATTCACACTCCACTGAGCTAGTGGAAAGGACAAAAACAAACGCTACCCCCCCGCCCCACCCCCCGCACCCACACCCTCCCCCCGCCACCCCTTCCATCTACCCTCTCTTCCATCTTCCGCAGCACTGCACGTCGGTGTTTCACAATACCCGGTCCTTTCCTGTCTTCTAGAAAGAAAGTGCGTTGTACTCATAACTGAAAAATGTTGTCACAAGAATAACATGACCGTGAACAGTAAAATGCGTAGTCCCAATTTTGCACTACTTTTCGCAGTGTGTGTGTGTGCGTGCGTGCGTGCGTGCGTGGTGTGTGTGTGTGTGTGTGTGTGTGTGTGTGTGTGTGTGTGTGTGTGTGTGTGTGTGTGTGTGTGTGTGTGTGTGTGTGTGTGCGTGTGTGCGCGCGTGTGTGTCTGTGTGTAGTCTAGTGTAGTGTGTGTGTGGGTGCGTATGGTTAAAAAAGAAAACATCATGGTAATAGTATTTTACAACTCAAAAGTTATTTACGATTATCATAAGCGTATTAAGTGTTCGTGTGACAAATCTGGTAAAAGGGGTGCACAGTATGTGATGCTTATGGATTTGTAATGAGGATTTAAGGACAATATTGAAGGGACTGGCTCTTCAAAGACTTGGGCCTTATGTTTGTGCATGTATGCTTTGCTATTGGGCGGTTCAGTGAAGCTGGTTTGTACGAGTAAATGCCCTTTGTAAACTTTCGCGCAAGAAGTCGCGAGAGGTCGCAGCGTCACTTCGGGGACGATTTCTGAATAGACGTTGCTTCACGCTGTGTATAACAATGGAAGTTGAACCTAGAATTGCGAAGCAGTACAAATGCCACCACTGCTGCAGTTGAAAAAAAAATTACCGGTGAAATGGGATGGAGGGTGAAAAAACATTGTCTTTGTGTCGTTTTTAGGCTGACCAAAAAATCGCGAGTTCGTGGAAAAAATGCGTTTCGGGGCATCGTATAGCACGGGCAGCAAGATATTGCTTGTTGCCAGACACATTCAGACTACGGGCCTCCAAAAATGCCTTTAAAGTTGGCAGTGTAAAATTCGCAAATTCACTGTCACCGCCTTCCATTGTGAAGAAAGTACGCACCGGAAGTAAAAGCAGCCAAGGGACTTTAGCGATGCCGGGCAAAGTCAAGGGAGTTAACAACCCCGCCTGAACCGCCCAATATACTGGGTGTGGACTATTTTGTACATTCGGTGAGTTCAGAAAACGTTTACATAATTATGAGAAAATGTTATGATAAAATTGGTCGTCCTGGGGTGACCCTGTCCGGTCAACAGGACTTTAAAATCCAATCACTGAGAACTTTGCATGTGCGAGTTGACACAAGATCTAAACACAAATCCAAACAAGATCCAACAACAGGGTTCAAAAGAACGCTATTTATTAGGACAAAACTGAGTCTGCAAGATTGTCATGCCAACATTCTTCCAAATACTGGACAGGAAAACAGCAAAGCTCAGCCCTCAACAATAAGTGATTTAGCTTTTCACCTCATTTTTCATCGTTTTTCACCGTTTAACTGTTGCTTGATAAAGGTGATTACCCCGAAAATTTGCAGATTGTGTTTTTGTCCTAATACATAGCGTTCTTTTGAACCTTTCATGTTATTGTCTTGTTTTAGAACGCTAGCAGTCGTTCATGTTTCAGATTTGTGTTTGTTTTTGCGAGCTGACACAGTACTCAGGACGAATGAAGTATTCTGTCTGTCTGCAGGTCTCGTGCTCTGGATATCAGCTGATAACTACGGGTCAAATGGGGCACGTCGTGTGATATGAGCTTTGTGTGTTTGTTTATACAGCTGTTATATGGGAATTTATGTAAACTGCACACTTATTTGTTGTGAGTGCAATACATGTGAATGCCTGATCATGCTTACATATGTGTTTGTGTGTGTGTTTGTGTGTGTGTGTGTGTGTGTGTGTGTGTGTGTGTGTGTGTGTGTGTGTGTGTGTGTGTGTGTGTGTGTGTGTGTGTGTGTGTTTGTGTGTGTGTGTGTGAGCATGTAAATTATTATGCTGTGGATAAGTTTCAGTAATAACGAAAGATGACTTTATATGAAGAAAATGTTTTCTAAAAATACTTATCGGAATAGCTCAGTTGATAAAGCATCGGACAGAAAAGCCAAGAGCAACAAAACCATGTCCCCGGTGCGACTAGGTGAAGTGTTGCTTAATGTCCTCAGATGTCAGTTGACATATTAGGGACAAGCTGAGACCAATGCCGAAGCATGGTTCAATATAGCTTTACGTCCACGGAAACCAGAAGGCTCGTTAGGACGGACAGCCCAGGACGGCCACCTCGACTCTCACACAGCTCCTGAACTATGTGCGACTAGGGATCTCTCTCCCCGGGTCAACCTGCGGCGCAGACTCAAAAACCAATGGTGCAGTCTACACCGTAGTCAACGACTCGATCCTACGGTTAACGAAACACAGGCGCGCGATGCTATATCAACCCTCTAGCCCAGTGTAGCCTACAAAAAGAGCACGTAAATTGAGATGTGACTGTGTTGAAACTTAATATCGGTGGTTGGTAGCGGACCTGGCGGTTTTCTATGATGACGAACGGCTTTAGTTCTGAAAGTCTGCTTTCGGTTTCGATGCTAAATATAGCCCAGACTGACTCATCCGGTTGACAGGGGCCACAGAGTTAGATAACCTACACTTTGTGGTCGGCCTACGCCTTGCTACCTACCGCACCGAAAGTATGGTTTAAATACTGTCGTTCAAAATTGTTACCGTTTATTGTTCAGATTTGTACGCTTTTCTACCACGCCTTGCATGTTCTCGTCGTGCCCTGCGATAGGTCGTACGAACTCGTCTCGGTTAAACAAGAGCAACCTTGGTTCATTTTTCGTACTGGTATAACAACAACAACAACAACAATAAGAAGAAGAAGAAGAAGACCAACAACAAAT
>JABMCL010002894.1:1287500-1305000 GCA_018857735.1 Alviniconcha marisindica | reverse complement strand
CACAGCTCTGGCCTGTACAGCTCGTCCAGTGTTGCTTCACGTCCACAAAGACTGTGCGGACTGCTAGGGACGGGGAGCCCAGGACGTCCACCTCGGTTTTCACACAGCTCCTGAGCTCTGATCAGACCCATGGACTTATAATCACATACGTACAGCCATGTTCAGACCTGTCACAGCTTGCACTTGAGTCTAGCGTGGAAGAGATCCCGGCCCAGCAGATGAGCTACTGACATGCGACGAGACAAGAAAAGCACCGCAAACCAAAGGGGGGCCACCCACAGCAAGCTCTGGTAGTCACGCGGTACGATGACGCAAGCGAGCCACGTGACCCAGTGCATGGAGAGCGCGTGCAGGAGTTGAATGACGTGGAGGAGAGCGTAGCGAGGGCCGCGCAGACCGAACAAGATCATCTGACAAGAAATGACCACCACAAAGCCCAGGAACGCTCCCACGGTCCGGGGATGGTGCCAGCCGCAGAAGAAGCCGTGGAGCGTGAGGAAGTAGCAGAAGTTGTCCGTGCAGTTGAAGAGGACGCCCTCCACTTCCATGACGTCCGTCAGGTACAGCGCCCAGTAGGACACGGGCTCGTACAGAATCGCCACCGCCTGCCTGACCCTGCCCACGTCCATCGCCTTGTAGTAAGGCAGGGTGATAGGCGGGCGGAGGCTGCCCATCCCCGTGGCAGTGTCCTCGTCGTAGCCGTCGTAGCCGTGGTGGACGAACTGGCCGGCGGCGACGTAGTGCATGTAGTCGTGGCTGAGGCGGACTACGGGGGCGCCGCTGGAGCCTGGACAGGTGGTGGCGGAGTACAGGGCGACGGTCATGTTGTGACGGCGGGACATCTTCCCCACAGACACCTGAAACACGGACAGGTAGGACACCTTCCCCACAGACACCTGAAACACGGACAGGTAGGACACCTTCCCCACAGACACCTGAAACACGGACAGGTAGGACATCTTCCTCACAGACACCTGAAACACAGACAGGTAGGACATCTTCCTCACAGACACCTGAAACACGAACAGGTAGGACACCTTCCCCACAGACACCTGAAACACGGACAGGTAGGACACCTTCCTCACAGACACCTGAAACACAGACAGGTAGGACATCTTCCCCAAAGACACCTGAAACACGGACAGGTTGTGAGGGCGGGACATCTTCCCTACAGACACTGGAAACACTGGCATGTTGTGACGACAGAATGTCTTCCCTACAAACACCTGGTGTAGCGAACATATTCTACCTGCTTGGGACCGCCGTGGGGGTGCGAGATGATGATGACGTCCACGTCACGTGACTGTCTGTAGAGCAGACGGCTGAGGGAGAAGACCCGCCAGGAGAAGGTTCTCTCTGTCTTCCCGTCCTGCCACGCCAACACCTCTTCCGGCAGCGGCAGCTCCAAGGTGAAGGACGAGTAGTCCATGGTCCACACTGACCGGAAGTGCTTGGCGCTGCCTCGGCACTGTGAGTGTGAGACCATGGGTGTGTATGGTCTGGTGATCCCAGCCTATGGTCAAAACTCCCTTTGTGTGTGTGTGTGTGTGTGTGTGTGTGTGTGTGTGTGTGTGTGTGTGTGTGTGTGTATGTGCGTGTGTTGTGCGTGTGTGTGTGGTGTGTGCTGTGTGTGTGTGGTGTGTGGTGTGTGTGTGGTGTGGTGGTGTGTGTGTGTGTGTGTCGTGCGTGCGTGCGTGCGTGCGTGCGTGCGTGTGTTGTGTGCGTGCGTGCGTGTCGTGCGTGCGTGCTGTGTCTGTGTGTCGTGTGGTGTGTGGTGTGTGTCTGTTGTTGTGTTGTGTGTGTGTGTGTGCTGTTGTGTCTGTTTGTTGTGTCTTGTGTGTCGTGTCGTGTGGTGGTGTTGTGCGTGTCTGTGCGTGCGTGTATGTGTGTATGTGAGAGAGAGGGGGAAAAGGGAGCGAGATAAGTGTGTTTGTGCAAGAGAGAGAGAGAGAGACAGAGACAAAGACAGAGAGACAGAGAGAGACAGACAGACAGAAAAGAAAAAAGGGAAGAAAAGAAAAAAGAAAGAAAAAAAAGGGAAAAAAAGGAATCTCACAATGACACCTTCCCCGTCTCTGTCGCAGAAGAATATGACGTCAGTGTGCACGGCTTCATACGGGTCCAGCACCACGTGCTTACTGGTATGCACTACCGCTCCCCAGAGGCTGTCGTACGTCACAAAACCGGTCCCGTGGTGGCCGTATCTGACACAAGACGAAAAGAACACACAGATAATAATTCTTTTTAAATGAATTTTTATAAAACACTGCAGCGCTCCACGCTGCCATTAGCGTTAATTTCCGAAGTTTTGGGAAACGCTTTCGGAATCCATTTCATTTTTGGCTTGCTCTCACCCTTATTGATTCTTTTGGGAATGTTTGCTTGCTTGCTTCTTTGTTTCAAGTGATCTTTCAATAAGTCTTTATGACAACGTGCCAGCATCACAAGTGGCTTGCGTTTCGGAAAATCTGAAGTGTTGAGGGGCTTGAGACACTACCTGCGGATACAAAGCCGCAGTTAAGGGCGTCACACCATCGATTGCCTGGTGGAAAGAGGCGAGGAAAGAGGAAACACTCGACGATCTTCCTTGAAAAGACCAGAGAGGGCTATCGTCAGTCAGACGAACATTGGAAACCTTTCAGAGCGCGTAGATACCAGCTTGAACTGACCTGACTTGACTTGATTTGACTCCATTTGCCATCGCGTGACAGTCTGATTTCACATTGTTGATTAGACACGATTTCACATGGCATGACTAAGTTTGACCTGACTTTATTTCATGTGGTCTGATCTGGCTTGACTGACTTGATCTGACGTGACCTGACCCGGTTAGCCCTGATATAACCATTTGTGGTTGACTGGGCTCAAGGTACCAACTAATTAACTGACTAACCTGACCCGACATGACTTGGCCCGACTTGATCTCGCCTCGCTTGACTTGGCCTGGCCTGAATTTGAACTGACATGAGTTAACTTGCCTTGACTTGCATTGACTTGACCTGACCTGACCTGGCCTGAAAGTGAACTGACATGAGTTGATTTGCCTTAACTTTACTTGCATTGACTTGACCTGACCTGACCTGACTTAGCCTTGCCTGAACATGAACTGACATGAGTTGACATGCCTTGACCTGGATTGACTTGACCTGACCTGACATGACATGACATGATATGATCCGGAAACATTCCCTACCTTTTTTTCCCAGGGCCGGCGACCTGGTTTGCAAAACGGTCGGGACTGGACTTGCGCACGCGCAGTTTGACCACACGCCGGGAAATGTCCCGGATGTCGTGCAGCACGTGCTCCTGGCGCCACCTCTCGGGCAGATGGTGAAGGTCAAGGTCGGGAAAAGCAATGAAGTGGGGGTGGTGGGTGTCCGCCTTGGGGCAGCGTGACGTCAGGGAGCCGTGAGAATTCTCGGGGTGGATTATGGGATCCACTTCCGGTACCAAGCATCGCGTTGGCTGCTGAAAGAAAGACGTCTGGGCTGCTGTTAGTCACGCGTACGTACGTGGCTGATTCATGTTCTGCATTCTCTGTGTAGCATAAGAGTCAGTGTGAAATTTCAAATGCACCTTTAGTCACTTGTTTTTCATTCTTCTTTATCACACATAATACAAACATTGACTTCAAATGACAGATTATACACTGGTCATTACAAAAAGACATAGGCAAACAACATGTATCAATAAAATCATATTAAAAGAGAGGGGAAAAAATACTTGCTCCTGTGCTCATAACTCAAAGCGCTTACATTATAGGCTAAATAAAATGAGTAAATATATAATTATGTAGTGAAATAACAGACTACATCGAAATAAATAATGCTCCTCCCGGTTCCTTAATCACCGGTCCGCGTGCGCGCCTACACACACACGCACGCACGCACGCAAGCACACAACACAACACACGCACGCACGCACGCACGCACGCACGCACACACACACACACACACACACACACACACACACACACACACACACACACAACACACACACAACACACACACACACACACACACACACACACACACACACACACACACACACACACAACACAACACAACACACACACACACACACACACACACACACACACACACACAACACACACACACACACACACACACACACACACACACACACACACACACACACACACACAACACACACACACACAACACACACCACACACACACACACACACACACACCACACACACACACACACAAACACACACAACACACACACACACACACACACACACACACACACACACACACATACCCACACAACAACACACAAACATTGACACACACGCACGCAGACACACACGCGCGCGCGCACACACACAAATGATCGCACTCACGCATGCACACATGTATGTATATCGAGAGAGAGAGTCAGTAATGAATTGTAGGTAAGAAATAGGGGAAAAAAGTTTGCAAATGCGATTACCGTGGCCTCTGGAAAGAGAGCAGCAAACCATCCAATAAGACCATGCAACACGTTCCCCAGCCATGACCTCTGCTCTGTCTTCTCCATTGTGTAGTTCACCCTGGCAGATGTCTGTGTCTGTCAAACTGAAACAAACCTATAATGTGATCAACACTGTACAAGAGTAGGAGGATTAGAATAAAACCCAACAAGAGGGTTAATCTCTCTCTCTCTCTCTCTCTCTCTCTCTCTCTCTCTCTCTCTCTCTCTCTTCTCTCTCTCATCCCTCTCCTCCCTCCACTTCTAAGCGCGACAGAGAGGGCACCCGCACACACGAGCATTCTGACTATACGAAGCTTAACTGACACAGCTTAAAACGGATAACACTGAAACGGAGACTTGAGATGGATGACGACAGCAGCACAGAACAGAAAACATGGCAGGTCTACAGTTTTGGCAAAAAGAAATGTTTTTGAGGTTACATTTGAATGAATCCAGAGAGAGTTTCTGTCGGAGAGGAAGGGGAAGGACATTCCATGTAGGTGGACCGAAAACAGAAAAGGCGCATGAACCAACAGTGGTGCGAAGAATCTGGAAGCTGAGAGTATCAGAAGCAAATCGAATCACACACAGACTACGAGGACTCACCTACAGCATCCACTGAGTAGACTTGCAAAATGAGGATCTCTCATCGTGTCATATTTCTGTCAGTCGACAGTTTCTCGAGAAAGCGGATGTTCATGCACGCTTCCCTTTCTCCAAAGGCTTAAGCTGAAATACTGTATAAATAGGCCTGTGGGTTTTCCCGAAATTAATGTTGCTCTCTCTCTCTCTCTCTCTCTCTCTCTCTCTCTCTCTCTCTCTCTCTCTCTCTCTCTCTCTCTCTCTCTCTCTCTCTCTCAGTCATTATCATCACAGTGTTCATTGCGATATGTTCGTATCACCCTTCATCTTGTACTTTTGACCAAATATCCTATGTTTGTGACTTTATTTGTTAAATGATAGGAATGTATTGATATAAGCCATCATTGCTTGTTCTGGCGGAACGTTCCAACTGTTCTATTATCAATGTATTGCCTTATAAATCTCAGATACATTTTGTCCAGCCCTGTCACTGACAACGTGAATTTTAGGTACAGTCTCGTTCCAAGAACGTTCTTCAGAAAAAGGTCATGACTAAAACATAAAAATAAATTTTAAAAAGCTGCTTTAGGTAAAAATGATTTTGTTGCACGTATGAATCCTAAAGCTGGAGTTCAGTCAGCGCAGCATCCTGCAAGCAGATGGAATTAAAGCACTTTGTTCTTGACGTCATATGATTATGACGTCCTAGGGGCATTAACATTTTTTTATCAGGTGACGTCATATAAGTATGACGTCCTAGGGGCTTTTTTTTTTTAAATATATTTTAATCAGGATCATTGACAGTGAATCAAACTCCTACACTCCTCTTCCAGGTTGGGGGCTTACAAACTTCTTCTTTTTTTCTTCTTTTTTCGTACTTTTTTCTTTTCTTTTTCCTTTGCAGGCTAATGTTCTCAACCTCAAAAAATGTCCCAGAATCCATACATGTATATAATCTCAAGCCTATGTAGTCTTCGGATATGTATCTACCAGTACTTTCATTTTCCATTATGTTCATTCGTTCCATGTTTATATGACATGAAATGTTGAATGTACCAATGCCGCATGTCCTCCAGTGCCCCATGTATGTATTTTTGTAACAAAGACGTATTAAAAATGTCAACAACAACAACAACAAAAACTTCTACACTCCTACTAGTGTTCGTCTGTGTAATTGTCTCTCAACTCCCTGTCCTGTTGACCTGTTTTTAAGATATCAAATTGACGTGACGTTAAGATATGCAACTGACGAGACGTCAAAATATCAAACTGACCTGGCGTTAAGATATCAAAATGACCTGGCTCTAAGATATCAAATATCTGTCCTCCTCGCTATCGTGTCCACACCTGCTCGTTCCGGAAAAGCAACAGCAGTTGTCCTCCCCTGGTCTTGGAAGTCCTGCTGTTGCCTTCCCACCAAAGGCTGTTGGCCGTCCAGGGACCAGCGATCGCCTATCAGAGAGAGCCCAGGAGAGTTCAAAAGGAGGTGGAGCTGGGCTATCATAGCGTGAGTCGGTTTGGCCTAGCGGTAAGGCGCTAGGCTGATAAGCAGAGGGACCTAGGTTCGAATCCGCTTCGGCTCTCCTTTCTCTTCGAAAATTGTGGTCTGTGGACACTGTCTTGTGACTTTGTCCCTCACAATTAATGAAACATTAAAATGGCTCTCATCCTTGCCCGCCTTAATGCAGAAGTCATTATGGTGGTGACAGTGTGGCGATAGGTATATAATTTACCTCTCCCCCACTTCCATACCCCCTTGCACCCCTTCTCCCCGTCCCTAATAAGCCTCATGGTTTCTGTGGACGTTAAGCACCATGTTTACTTACTGCTCTCATAGCTGGATGGTTTGTCTTGCTGCTGAGCTGTTCCTTAACAATCGCTTCTCTCCGAACACAGTCTCAGTTTGTGATTTTGTTCCGCGAAGCTGTTGAAAAAGCAAGTTGCGAGGTATACAAGTTGCTTCTCACTGGCGGGGTCCCCACCTCCTTAACGTTGTTGTTCTGGTGATGGCTGGCGGTTTCTTCGGTCTTTACGGGTTGGAGCGCAGGGACGAGCTACTCATACACAGTCATAGGTACCTGTATTATGACCCGAACTAAGCAGCCATAACCTAGAATCATACCTATAATGCTGACATCAGCCATACATTATAACCATACATATAATGTTGACATCAGCCATACCCTAGAATTATACCTATAACGTTAACATCAGCCATACCCTAGAATCGTACGTATAAGGTTAACATCAGCCATATCCTATAATCATACCTATAACGTTAACATCAGCCATACCCTACAATCATACGTATAACGCTGACATCAGCCAGACCCTAGAATCATACCTATAACGTCAGCCATACCCTAGAATCATACCTATAACGTTAACATCAACCATATCCTATAATCATACCTATAACGTTAACATCAGCCATACCCTAGAATCATACCTATAACGTTAACGTCAGCCATATCCTATAATCATACCTATAACGTTAACATCAGCCATATCCTATAATCATACCTATAACGTTAACATCAGCCATATCCTATAATCATACCGATAACGTTGACATCAGCCATACCCTATAACCATACCTATAACGTTGACATCAGCCATACCCTAGAATCATACCTATAACGTTGACATCAGCCATACCCTAGAATCATACCTATAACGTTGACATCAGCCATACCCTAGAATCATACCTACAACGTTGACATCAGCCATACTCTAGAATCATACCTATAACGTTGACATCAGCCATACCCTATAACCATACCTATAACGTTGACATCAGCCATACCCTAGAATCATACCTACAACGTTGACATCAGCCATACCCTAGAATCATACCTATAACGTTGACATCAGCCATACCCTAGAATCATACCTACAACGTTGACATCAGCCTTACCCTAGAATCATACCTATAACGTTGACATCAGCCATAGCCTAGAATCATACTATAACGTTGACATCAGCCATACCCTAGAATCATACCTATAACGTTGACATCAACCATACCCTAGAATCATACCTATAACGTTGACATCAACCATACCCTAGAATCATACCTATAACGTTGACATCAGCCATATACCTATAACGTTGACATCAGCCATACCCTATAACCATACCTATAACGTTGACGTCAGCCATATCCTATAACCATACCTATAACGTTAACATCAGCCATACTCTAGAATCATACCTATAACGTTGACATCAGCCATACCCTATAACCATACTTATAACGTTGACATCAGCCATACTCTAGAATCATACCTATAACGTTGACATCAGCCATACCCTATAACCATACGTATAACGTTGACATCAGCCATACCCTAGAATCATACCTATAACGCTGACATCAGCCATACCCTATCACCATACCTATACCGTTAACATCAGCCATACTCTAGAATCATACCTATAACGTTGACATCAGCCATATCCTATAACCATACCTATAACGTTAACATCAGCCGTACCCTAGAATCATACCTATAACGTTGACGGCTTTCCAGTGGCAAAACGTCCACAGCAAGCTGCTGGCGACTAAAGTGGCGGCAACAGTCCTGAATCCGGGTCAAAGGCTGTGTACTTACCACAAGTGGCCCCTGGCTTGTGCTTGACCTGACCACAGATACTACGGCGTCTCCAACCTGACGCAACCGGTTGTGCTGGCCCTGATAAGCTGCCACACCCTCAGGGGAGGAGGCAGGGGGGGGGAGGAAGGAGGGGAAGGGGGTCATCTGGACGGTAAACATCACGTACACTCTGACTAAGCAGTGAAAGGACGGTGGAGCACTCGAAGCAGAAAGAATGGTCACTGGTCCTTTCCAAAGGACTGTGGAGCACTCGAAGCAGAAAGAATGGTCACTGGTCCTTTCCAAAGGACGGTGGAGCACTCGAAGCAGAAAGAATGGTCACTGGTCCTTTCCAAAGGACGGTAGCACACACCTAGAGGACAGCATGGCCCCCAGTCCTTTACAAAGAACAGTAGCACATTCCAAGCAGAGAGAATGGTCCCCAGTGGTTTCTAAAGGATGGTAGCTCACTTTAAGCAAAGATAATGGTTCCCTGTCCTTTCCAAAGAACTGCAGAACAGTACAAGCAGAGAGCATGGTCCTATGTCCTTTACAAAAGACGGTAGCACACCTCAAGCAGAAAGCGTGGTTTCCCGTCCTTTCCAAAGGAGAGCACGGTCCTGTCCACATCGATAACTGATGTTTACCGCCCAGTCAACCATGACAGTTATATCAAGGCGGCTTGTCTACAGCTTAGACAGATAGCTGATGTCTAACACCCAGTCAGCCATGACGGTTATATCAGGGCGATATGTCCACAAGATGGTTATATAATCTAAGCAGAGAGTGTTAAAAACAAGAACAAAACAGAAAACAACACAGCCTCTTTACTTTAAGCTGAGTCGAATCTTGGCATTTTGGCACACGCGCGCACGTTAAACTGGACAGGATGTTAAAAAAACAAAAGCAAAAAACAAACAAATTAAAACGTCAAAGTATTTAAACTGAATAAGCGGGAGTTTCGTGGTTGGTCGGGATGTGTATAATTTTTAGAGACAGACAGAGAGACAGAGACAGAGAGGCAGCTGGAGACAGACAGAGACAGAGAGACAGACAGACAGACAGACATCAGACGTCCAGAAGCAAGCAGCATTTAGTGGTTTGTTCACTGAACAGAAGTGTTATCCAATCACAACGTTTGTCACCAGTTACTGCGGACGTCAGCTAAAGGTGACAGTGTCGCGCCATGGAGCTCGTGCTCATGACGTCAACGAGTCAGAGACCCGTTCCGCCAGCCGAATGGGGGTTCTCTGCCTCGTGAGTCAGTTGGAGGAACGGCTGTCAGCGTCACCAGATCGGCTGTCCGGAACTAACGAGGCAAGCAAATCGCAGTATTTGTGGCACGTCTGGTTGTGTTCTCGGTACTTGTTTGTTTCGCTTGGGACAAGATAAGGGCCGGGGGGAGGGCGGGGGGGGGGGGGGGGTAGTGGGGAGGGGGATATGTTGTTTCCGGTCAACGATCTCGTCATATGTGAGGGGTCGTGTGTGTGTTTGTGTGTGTGTGTGTGTGTGTGTGTGTGTGTTCTCTCTCTCTCTCTCTCCTCCTCTCCCCTCATCTCTGTCTCTCTCTCTCTCTCTCTCTCTTCTCTCTCTCTCTCTCTCTCTCTCTCTCTCCTCTCTCTCTCTCTCTCTTCTCCTCTCTCTCTCTCTCTCTCAGCTTAGCAAGGACTAGTTGTTAGGTTTTTGACTAAACCTAAACTACAATCCTTGTAAATAAAGTTTTCGATTTCTCTCTCTCTCTCTCTCTCTCTCTCTCTCTCTCTCTCTCTCTCTCTCTCCTCTCTCTCTCTCTCTCTCTCTCTCTCTCTCTCTCTCTCTCTCTCTCTCTTCTCAGCTTAGCAAGGACTAGTTGTTAGGTTTTTGACTAACCTAAACTACAATTCCTTGTAAAATAAAGTTTTCGATTTCTCTCTCTCTCTCTCTCTCTCTCTCGTCTCTCTCTCTCTCTCTCTCTCTCTCTCTCTCTCTCTCTCTCTCTCTCTCTCTCTCTCTCTCTCTCTGAGTTTATAATGATTTTGTTTTCGATTGTTTTTGTTGTTGTTGTTGCTTTGCCCGAGGGCTGGATGGAAAAAAAAGTACTGTGCTTATTCCATTACCCTCGTTAATAAAAATAAAAATCATTCGTTCGTCCGTTCTCTCTCTCTCTCTCTCTCTTCTTTTCTCTCTCTCTCTCTCTCTTCTCTCTCTCTCTCTCTCTCTCTCTCTCTCTCTCTCTCTCTCTCTCTCTCTCTCTCTCTCTCTCTCTCTCTTTTCTCTCTTTTAGCTTCTTTCTTTTTTCTGTTCTTTCTTTCTCCTTTGTTTTACATGATAATATCAGTATTGTGTAGCGTGCAAAGAGCACATTTGCCATTCAGTATTTAATAATAATAGCAATGATCATGATGGTATCATCAATAATAATGATCATATTAGTAACGATATTAATGGTGATCATAACAGTAGTGGTATTAATATGATGGAGATTTCTATGACCCGCCAACGACATTACAACAACTATGTAAGCAAACGTAATTGACACAAAAAACTAAAACTAGTTTGTTTTTTATTTTGTTGTTGTTGTTGTTGTAGTTGTTGTGTGTGTGTGTGTGTGTGTGTGTGTGTGTGTGTTGTGTGTTTGTGTGTGTGTGTGTGTGTGGTGTGTGTGTGTGTGTGTGTGTGTGTGTGTGTGTGTGTGTGTGTGTGTGTGTGTGTGTGTGTGTGTGTGGTGTGTGAATACACGTATACAGGTGTGCTTTTATGATCATCTGGATTTCCCTATCCCCCTCCCCACCACGCCCCCCCCCCCCCCCCCCCCCCCATGCACCCCCCTGCCCATTACCCCCACCCCGCCACTTCCCAAGACAATGAACACCAGTAAGGGGCGGTCATAGCTCAGTTGGTAGAGCGACCGACTGAAAAGCCAGACGCAATACTGACGCGGGTACGAATGCCCCGCGAGGCAAGGGCTTTTTCTTCCAGAGACAACTTTCAGTGCAGACTCTCTTACGGCGTCCGTAGAGCCCTCGTATGCAATTGCATGCCTCAACATCTGCGCGCACGTGAAAAATCCAAGTGGTAGCCATAATTATTATTGTTCGAGCACGCGAAAATACTGCACACACTGACAGAGATGGGTAGCGCTGCTCTTGCAGCTGCTGTGCCTTACCCAGGTAAGGCGAGACAGAGAGACAGCTAGAGACAGAGACAGAGAGACAGACAGACAGAGACAGACAGAGAGACAGACATCAGACGTCCAGAAGCAAGCAGCATTTAGTGGTTTGTTCATTGAACAGAAGTGTTATCCAATCACAACGTGTGTCACCAGTTACTGCGGACGTCAGCTAAATGTGACAGTGTCGCGCCCTGGAGCTCGTGCTTATGACGTCAAGCGAGCCGAATTGCCCGCTAGGGACAATGAAGTATTAAAAACGAACAATTTGTTTAAACTCGGTTAGGTATGCGACGTCATGGTGCTTTCCTGTTATTCTAGGTCATGTTTGTGAGAGATGTGCAGAATAGAAACAGAGCTTTGTGTTCAGCTGTAGTTTCTCACAGAGAAAGTCTTGACCACTGCGACACCTTCTCTGGGAACCAAGGATGATTTGAGGTCAACGTGTTTATAAAGGTCATTTTCCTGTCTTTGATCATGTAACCTTTTTACTATTTTGGGAAAGGTGAGTCTATTCTGGTCCAGTTTGGTGCCAGACTTAAAATAAATTCGTTATTTCAGCGGTCAACAAGTTTCCAAAGGTAGCACCCCCTCTCTCTCTCTCTCTCTCTCTCTCTCTCTCTCTCTCTCTCTCTCTCTCTCTCTCTCTCTCTCTCTCTCTCTCTCTCTGAATATATACCAGTTCCAGTTATCTCTGTGGTTCGTGTTTAAAAATAGGACATTATTATAAGCACACATAAATATATATTATCAGTTCCAGTTATTTTAGTGGTCCGTATTTTGAAGGTGCAGATCTCTCTCTCTCTCTCTCTCTCTCTCTCTCTCTCTCTCTCTCTCTCTCTCTCTCTCTCTCTCTCTCTCTCTCTCTCTCTCTCTCTCTCTCTCTCTCTCTCTCTTCCTCTCTCAGCTTAGCAAGGACTAGTTGTTAGGGTTTTGACTAAACCTAAACTACAATCCTTGTAAAATAAAGTTTTCGATTTCTCTCTCTCTCTCTCTCTCTTCTCTCTCTCTCTCTCTCTCTCTCTCTCTCTCTCTCTCTCCTCTCTCTCTCTCTCTCTCTCTCTCTCTCTCTCTCTCTCTCTCTCTCTTCCCAGTAATCCTCCCCCCCCCCAACCCAGTAATCCCCCCCCCCCCCCCCCCACCAAAGTCGACCACCTATGAACCCTGACCAAATTAATGGCGTTCTCCGATCTGTTTTTGGCCGACTCATTGACGTCATCCCCCTGGCATGTGAGGTCTTGCAGATTATTACGTATGTTAGATATTACAGCCCACCCTCCTTGCGTAATGTTCGGTTTGTATAAATACCTATCGCACAAACAAATCTTCTCGACCGTGACACGTGCTGTGCTGTGCTGTGCTGTGCTGTGCTGCAGGAGGGACTGGAGGCGTGTCGTCCGAACCGAGGGCTTGCCTAGCTCGAGTCTGCACGGTGAAGGTTGTTGACGTCTGTCGTCACACTCAGTGACTGGTGACGGTGCTGGTAGATTTTGTTTTGTTTTGAGTGTTGCTTTACGTCCACAGAAACCGTAGGTTTATTAGGGACGGGAGCCCAGGACGGCCACCTCGACTTTCACACAGCTCTGGGAGACAGTGGTGTGTCGGCGAAATAGCTGCTGGCTACCGTGCATCTGTGTGATCACTGTTCGTCAGTTAAATCACAGTAACGTCAGAAAAATTCCAGTGTACGTCAGTGAAGTACGTTAGTGAAATCACTGTGTACTTAGGTCAGTGAAATCTTTGCGTTGGACAGTGTACGTTGGAGAAACCACAGTAACGTCAGTGAAATCACAATATCTTCAGTGGAATCTTTGCATTAGACAGTGCACGTCAGAGAAATCACAGTAACGTCAGTGGAATCTTTGCACTGGAAGTGTAGTGTACCTCAGAGAAATCACAGTAACGTCAGTGAAATCTGTGCATTGGACAGTGCACGTCAGTGAAATCACCGTAACGTCAGTGAAATCTTTGCATTGGACAGTGTACATCATAGAAATCACAGTAACGCCTGTGAAATCATTGCATTTGACAGTGCACGTCAGTGAAATCACAGTAACGTCGGTGAAATCTGTGCATTGGACAGTGTACGTCAGAGAAATCACAGTAACGTCAGTGAAATCTGTGCATTGGACTGTGTACGTCAGAGAAATCATAGTAACGTCGGTGAAATCTGTGCATTGGACTGTGTACGTCAGAGAAATCATAGTAACGTCGGTGAAATCTGTGCATTGGACTGTGTACGTCAGAGAAATCATAGTAACGTCGGTGAAATCTGTGCATTGGACTGTGTACGTCAGAGAAATCTGTGCTGGGTACTGTACGCCGTCACAGCTGACGTCATGCCGACGCGTTACTTCCCTGACGGAAAGGGGGCAACACTGGAGCTGGAGGAGGAGGGAGGAGTTCTCTACCCTCGTTACCATGACCACCTGCCCCAGCAGCTACAACAGATACGTCAGCTGCGGATACGTGAGAATGACGTCATTCTGTGCACCTACCCCAAGGCTGGTACGTTACTTTCAAGTGTTGTTCTTGTTCAGTGTAGGCAATTAACTTCTTTATACAGTTCACACTGAGAAGGACAGTGTTTGTCCCGTACTTCTGGCATAATAACCTAGATCTTTTACGTGCTACTGCGGCACCGCGGGGGTGGAACGGATACCGAAATAAGAGTCAGTACAGAAAGTTGCCCTTGGGGAATAAGATTCTCCCGCCGCTTCTGCCGGCGATCGAACAACTGCTCCAGAAGCATACACATGGATAGCGGCCATGACGCTGAAACCGTAACACTTCTGTCTTTTGCCAGTGTGGGTTATCTGCACGAGGAGAGTTAGAAACAGTGCCACACGGTACGTTCGGATGAAAAATGACTGACTGACAGGTTAGCTTTAGCCACTCAGCGCCTGTGTTCAGACACACCTTCTTAGACAAGCCCGCGGCCTGTCCAAGTTCCGTTGTAATGTAAACACAGCACGTGTCCGTGATGTTTCTGAAAACAGCGATCAGGTGTCTTGGGTCTGTACAGTTCGAAGCGTGAGTTAATTGGAACACACATTCTGTTGTTTGCTCCGCTTGTCTAAGTGGGCGGAGCTATCTGGCTAAAAGCGAGACGTCGGTTGCTTAATTACAGTGATACGTACGGATAATACTTTGTTAGCGTTATAGGTTATAGTAAGTAAGTAACTTGGTCAGGGCGTGTTGTAGGTTATAATTATCAGGACGAAACTCTTGATGACAACATCAAACACCATTTCAGTCATAGATATCGATTACAAATAACTAAAATTCTAACACTCCAGCAATGTCAGCAAAACATGAAAACTTTGTTATAGCACAGTCGACTAAAAATTAGAATAGTTCTTTGGAGAGAAAAAATGCGAAGGGAGTCGATTGTAATCAAATCTTAACAGTTCCTATGACTTCGCAACGATGTAGATGATGAGTGATGATGTTGATAACAAATATGCTGACAATCAGGACGGTGACGATGAGGCTGATAAGGATGGTGACGATGATGACATTGATGATGATGCCGACGATGATGTTGATGACGACTGTGATTATGATTAACGGTGATGACAACGATAACGGTGGTGACGACATCAATGAGTCTGATACGGATAACCACGACGATGACGGCTACGATGATATTGATGATGATGCCGACGACAGTGTTGACGACGACTGAGGTTATAATTGATAGCGATGATGACGACTGCAATGATATTGATGATGATGCCGACGACAATGTTGACGACGACTGTGGTTATAGTTGATAGCGATGATGACGACTACGATGATATTGATGATGATGCCGACGACAATGTTGATGACGACTGTGGTTATGGTTGATAGCGATGATGACGACGACGATGTCGATGACAGGAACTCACTGGCTATGGGAGGTGCTGACCATGCTGGTGAACAACACCAGCATGTACTGCCAGGACACGAAGCGCTCGGCAATGCTGGAAAACGTCGACCTGGAGCTCATCGACTCCCAGCCCTCCCCCCGCGTGCTCAACACGCACCTGCTGCCCAGCGCCCTGCCGGAAATGACGTGGCGCAGCCAGTGCCGCCTGGTGGTCTACCACCGGAACCCCAAGGACACGATCGTCTCCCTTTACAACATGGCCAAAGACGTCTCCTACAGCAAGATCCGGTCAGCTTTTGACGGCACCTTTGAGGGTTACGCCAATCTCTTCCTACAGGGCACGGGTATGTACCCTAAGTCAGTCTCTTTCTATAGGCACGGGTACGTACCCTAAGTCAGTCTCTTCCTACAGGGCACGGGTACGTACCCTAAGTCAGCCTCTTCCTACAGGGCACGGGTATGTACGCTACAGCAATGTCATCCTACACGGAATGGGTATGTACGCTAAGTCAATCTCTTCCCAAAGAAGACGGGTATGTACGTACGGCAATGTCTTCCTACAGAAACGGGTATGCACGCTAAGTCAATCTCTTTCTACAGAAGACTGGTGTGTATGCTACGGCAGTTTCTTCCTAAAGAAGACGGGTATGTACGCTAAGTCAGTCTCTACAGAAGACGGGTATGTAAGCTAAATCAATCTCTACAGAAGACGGGTATGTAAGCTAAGTCAGTCTCTACAGAAGACGGGTATGTACGCTAAGTCAGTCTCTGCAGAAGAAGGGTATGTACGCTAAGTCAGTCTCTACAGAAGACGGGTATGTACGCTAAGTCAGTCTCTACAGAAGGCGTGTATGTAATAATAATAATAAATAATTCTTATAAAGCGCTATTCTTTAACCAGAGTTAAACTCACTGCGCTGTACAAACATCTTATCACAAAAACTACATTAGCATACATTTCAGCAAACAGAACCTTAATTATTGTAGCTTAAATTACCATTATCACCTATCGAACATTAGACACCACACACACACACAACACACAACACACACACACACACACACACACACCACACACACACACACACACACACACACACACACACACACACACACACACACACACACACACACACACACCACACACACACACACACACACATAATGACATGCGCACACCAGTCTCCGCTCGTCCACTCATATAGCAATTAACAAAATATTAACTTAATGATCTCAAACAACAACACCAATTTGAATCTGTCTTTTCACCCACCCAACCCGTGGCTCCTTCTCTTACCTAGATCTCTCATGCTCTCCCCCCCCCCCCCCCCCCCCCACCCCTCCCTATCTATATGCATCCATCTACATTCAACTGCCACACACAGACACAGATTTCTTCAGATTCTACAGGAAGGCCTGGGCAAACAAGAAGGTTTTTAGCTGCGATTTGAATTGAGACAGTGTTGGTACATTTCTTAGAGTGACCGGCAGAGAATTCCAGAGAGATGGTGCCATGAAACTAAAAGAACGTTGTCCAAATGATTTGAGATTTCGCTTTGGAATTTTTAGCAGCTTTTCGTTAGAAGATCGGAGAGAGCGAGACGGTTCATAAGTGCCGAGAGATGAAGAAAGATAAGGAGGTAAAGACCCTTCAAAATGGCGGTAAGCAAGAGTTGCAATCTTGTACTGACAGCGGAATTTTACTGGTAGCCAGTGAAGTTCCTTAAGAAGCGGTGTTACATGATCTCGTCTTCTTTTTTTCAACACGAGCCGTGCCGCGTTATTCTGCACCCGCTGTAACCGAGCAATCTGGTCTGCTGG
>JABMCL010002894.1:1277500-1282500 GCA_018857735.1 Alviniconcha marisindica | reverse complement strand
CTCTCTCTCTCTCTCTCTCTCTCTCTCTCTCTCTCTCTCTCTCTCTCTCTCCCTCTCTCTCTCTCTCTCTCTCTGTCGCTCGCTCACATACACACACACACACACATACACATACATACACACACACACACACACACACACACACACACACACACACACACACACACACACACACACACACACACACACACGCTCGCACACGCAGCACTCGCTGACACGAGCGCACACATGCACACGGCACAAGCACACTGACAAACAAACAAAATCCAATGGGCACGCGTACTCACAGTGATGCACATAACAAATTTAGTATATACAAATTTAACATATACAAATTTAGTATATACAAATTTAACCTCCTCTGTAACAGAGGAGGGACATGGGCGCGATGGGCATTTCTCTTGCAACTGTAAAGGCAGTGGTGGTGGCTCCTTCGGAGAATTCCATGTGTACAGTACTTTGCCGTTCTTTTCCCCCCCTTCCTCTTCTCACAGTATTTTCATCGCAACTAATATCAGTACCCAGTTTCTGCTACAGTCGTGTGTGTGTGTGTGTGTGTGTGTGTGTGTGTGTGTGTGTGTGTGTGTGTGTGTGTGTATGTGTGTGTGTGTGTAGTGTGTGTGTTTGTTTGTTTTTCCGTATAATACTTTGTGTAAATTGTTTTGGTAGGACTGTGCTCTAAATGTGTATAGAATATCATATTTAGGTTAACATGTATCATGTGAGCGCACAGGGCGTTGATGAGCGCATGATAAATTTACATTATTATTGTTGTTGTTGAGGCGTTGGGAATATGAGCGGTCTAGCTGAGGTCCTCAGAGAGTAGAATGCATGTAGGTACTTGTTATCGGGGACTTGCTGTCGATGTGGTCAATGGAGTAGAAGAAAAAAGTGGAGTTTCTTTTGATGTTGAGTATTTAACACTCCAGCCGTTCAAATCCTCGCTATTGTCGACATATCACATGGGGTGAGACGTCGTCCCGTAATATCTCAGGGACAAACATAGATCCTTAATTAGTACCAAAATATGCTTTCTTCGATTGTGCAGTTACAACTTGGCATCTCGCCTGAGTCTGGAAGTAAAAAACAGGTGTTCACGATGTTCAGACACAATCAAGCAACACTATTTCTTTGTTTAGCCGAATTATAACTTGACCTCTGACCTATTTTCTGTAGTCTGACCCCAGTGCCCTAGCCGGCTGTGCCCGTGCCCTTAAAACTATTCATGTATGTAATACACACCTCATATCCCCAAGTTATCCTCGCTTTTATAATTGTTCTGATGTTTATTAAACCGTCATTTGTTGATATATAGATATACTACTGAAATCCACAACGTCTGTGTCCAGTGTTGAGATTATCCTGCTTTACAATAAAATTATTCAAATGCTCATGTGTCTAAGTGCTTCTCTCTTTTTAATGTGTATGCTTGTGTATGAGCGAGCACGCTATAAGTCAGTGCATGTGTGAGTGCGCGCGCACCCGTGTGTGTGTGTGTGTGTGTGTGTGTGTGTGTGTGTGTGTGTGTGGTGTGCGATGTGTGTGCCGATGTGTGTGTGTGTGTGTGTGTGTGTGTGTGTGTGTGTGTGTGTGTGTGTGTGTACGTACATGAATGCGTGTGTGAGGAGAGAGACTGAGAGTGTGTGAGCGCGCATGCTCATCTGTGTGTACTCGCGCACACGTGTGTGTGTGTGTGTGTTTGTGTGTGTCTGAGAGACAGAGAGAGAGAGAGAGAGAATATACTGCATGTAACAGACACACAAGCATGAAGGGTTTCCAGTATTACATTACTCTGTACAACAACACAGTGACACACTTCTTTACTTGAAGGATGTGTTTCTGGTTTTATTCACAGCTGCTAAGGTCGATCATAGTCCACAATTCAAAACAAATTTCTAACTTACAGCAAAATCAGCTATTTCGCCAAACGCTCGAAATTCCATTTCTAGTTCTGCAAGCAAATGCTTACGTAATACAGCATATCGTATTGTTCGAGTACTCGTGTAAACTTGCTGGTGCTGTGAATGACGGAAAAGATCTAAACACAGTGATTACAACTAAACGTTTTATAAGTAGGCAAGATGCAAATGTTAGCGTGAGAATGTCCCAACGCTGGAAAATAACTTGCTTCTGTTTTTGTTTTTTTAATTTTTCTGTAATGACTCTTCTGAAAAAGGCAAGATGTCCTAAAATTTGCTTATTGCTTTGTCTTGTCTAGTTACAAAAGTGTTCAGTTTTAATATCTTGCGTGCTTCAATTTTTTGTGTGTGTGTGTGTGTGTGTGTGTGTGTGTGTGTGTGTGTGTGTGTGGTTTATGTGCCTGTATTTACTCGTATGCCAGGTGAGAGAGAGAGCGTAGGTGACTCAGGTCTTTGTTGTGTCTGTGTAACGTCTTTCAAGCACTAATTAATTCCAATGTTTGTTGATTCTGTGCAGGTGCTCTGGGCTTCGTTCTGTTTCAGGTTGCTGGAAGTTAATGAGTTGGGTTTATAGATTTATTCTGTAAACAGAAAAGATGTAATACAAACACCAGTAAAGTACATATCACAACTTTTTACATATCAGTGAATTCACAACCGATGTCATCTTCAGAACAGAATGGAAACATTCAGCAAATGTTCATGCAAAAACACACATTATGCTTTCTTATTCAACATCTGGTGATACGCAGTCTGCTCTTTATATCACAAATACATTTATAACACGAGACATTGCAACAATCTAAGTGTATACAGAAGAAAAGAAAAAACAAAAGTTCTATTCACTCCAGATTTTCTCCCCTGAATTTGAAACACTCAACTCTCCATTCAAAAGGGATATTGCATATATAGGAATTACTCTGTGATTCAGCGGGGAAAACATAGCTTAAGCTTTTCATTGATCCCATCTGCCATAAAAAGACAAACAAAAACACCGGCTAGATCAGAAAACACAATGACAAGAGAGAAAAAAGAAAAGAAAAAAGCAAGAAAAGATAGAAAGAAGCATGATTTTAAGTGTGATTCTCATTTTTCAACAGTCAGTGAGAAACAGGTGAGCTATAATTTCAATTTACAAGTGGTTTTAGTTTTACATTACACTGACATTCAAATCCCCGACTTGTTAAGTCTGTTGACTTTGCAATCACTGACCCATGACCTTGGTGCACAGTGATTGAGAAATATTTCTTCTGTCTTCATTTCAATTTCCATGGCAACCCTCCCATGTGACTCCCACCCACCTGTGAGATTAAAACAAAGTCTGCAGATTTCTGTCACATATACACATGAGAGGAAAAAAAATCAACAAAAATCCAGAACTCTCCCAACAGATCACAGTCTCTGGAACTTTCCCAAAGGGCCTAATCTCCAGAATTCTCACCCCATTCAAAAGCACTGACTTCAGAAATAATTATCCCGTAAGAGAACCCAGTCTCTAGACTTCTCCCACAATGACAGAGAATTGTCTCAAGAAACATGGCTTCTAAAGACCCAAACCCCCACCCCAAAGAAGACCACAGTTTCTAAACCGCTCCCCCACAAAAGACAAACAACAACAACAACAAAACAGGTTTCTAAAGTTCTCCCAAAGAATGGGGTTTCTAAAACACAACAGAACCAGGTTTCCCCCCCCCCCCCCCCCCCCATCCTCCAGGTATCTAAGCATCTCCCAAACAACCAAGTCTCCACAGCTGTCCCAAAGAAGCAGCACTCTTCCCTGCGCTTCCCGAACTAGAACTGCTGGATGTTGACGCTCTTTCTCATCCCCATGCACTCCACCTCGTCGATGAACAGCGTGTTGGACTTGACCTGGATGTCGTCCTCCAGGTCCAGCTGGTTGCGCGTCAGGCCCTTGAGCGAGTCCTCCGTGTCAGCCAGGCGGGCCTGCAGCTGGGCCAGCGTTTGCTCCAGTTCCCCGACCTCCTCGATCAGGCGGTACTGCACCGCGTCTCGGCACAGCTCCACGTTGGGCCGTTCCGTGCGTGTGTCCAGCCGCGTGTGTGCCAGCTTCATGGGGGCCTCCTTGTCGGCGATGGCCTTCTTCAGGCGGCTGATGTTCTCCTCGATCTCCTTGATCTGCCCGATGACCTGGATAACAAGCAAAATGCACACAGCTGTGAGGGCCTGTTCAGTTTTGAAAACGCCCATGCACATGAAGAAAGCGTGCGTTTGTTGCGAACAAAAGGTTTACTTTTCATAAAATGTTGGAAGGGCCTCATAATTACAGTTTTAGGCACAGCTAGGATCATACTCTCTCTCTCTCTCTCTCTCTCTCTCTCTCTCTCTCTCTCTCTCATTGATCAGCCGGCTTTGATGCAAGGGAGTTAAATCTGCAAAATTATCCGGTTGCAGTTGTGGGGGGCACAACTGCAACAGTTAGTTCCCTTTACTCATAAGTACTGGTTAAAATGATGCACTAGTTAAAATGAAATAAAGACTAATAAAAACTAAATGCAGAGTGTGTGTCTATGTCATAATAAACAAGCATTCTTTTGAATCTTTTATGTGTCTGGATCTAATCAAGACTAAAAATGGTTGAGAATTTTGAAGGCATTAATTAGATCAACCTGTTCCTTCACGCTGACCAGTGGCCGTGGGGACAAGCAGCTGATTCAAGAAATAGTGGGTGAACCTCTGAGTCCCCCTGCATTTCATCCTTGGATGACAACGAGTACAGCATTTTGGGTGGGGGGGGGGAGGGGGCGGGATGTGGCTGAATGACCCTGACCTTGTTGAGGTGGTCCTCCAGCTTGCCCTTGGTGTCCTTGCACTCGGCGATGCGCTTGCTGAAGGCCAGGTTGGTGGCTTCCACCTGCTTGCGCTGGTCGTTGCTCGTCTGCTGCAGGATCCCGTCAATGTTGGACCTCAGGTTGGTCGAGTTCATGCGCTCGCGCTCCGCGTTCTCTATGTTCTCATGTGAGAAGTCCTGCCACTCCTCTGGAGATGTGGAGCTGGAAGAGATCAGAAATTGGGACGTCAGAGCAGTGTTTTCCTCGGGAGTCGATGCAGCTGCATGTGTAG
>JABMCL010002894.1:1260000-1272500 GCA_018857735.1 Alviniconcha marisindica | reverse complement strand
GTGTACATGTGTGTGTGTGTGTGTGTGTGTGTACGTGTGTGTGTGTGTGTGTGTGTGTGTGTGTGTGTGTGTGTGTGTGTGTGTTGTGTGTATTGTGTGTGCATGCATATATGTGTGTTCTAGATGGGAAAGGGAGATCAATGGTTGCAAGTAGGGCTCAAGTAGTAATATGGATTGCTGTATATCTGATCAGTTTCAGCAATTATCTGACCGGTTTATGTGAACCAACTTTCACATCTTATAGATGTTACACCGGTCTCAACAATGTCTGGCACAATCACTGGCAGGTTACAGCTGAACACACATGCACCCTACATTTGTGGCTTCAAATAAAGTCATATTGCAAACTGATACATGGCTGTATGGTGTACACAGAACTTGTGCCAAGATGGCAGCAGTTTCATATGGCATTAGCCATGTCAACAACAGCACTGTAACCACTTTTATGGATATTCAAAAATCGCTGTGTAAAGTGGCATTCATTCAGAGTCACATAAAACTAGGGCCTAGTGGGTCTGCTTGGTAGCCGAGAACAGTGGCACTGTGTTCATATAGATTTATTTATTTTTTAAATGACTATGCTAGAAAGTGGTTCTGGGCCTTTTAACCAACAGGCAGTGCGACTGAAGCCGTTTTGCCTTAATCTTACAAGACTCCATTTTGCTATAAACCAACAATGAACCATATGAACCCATTTCTGTATTTGGAAGAAGATGAAGAGTGATCAAGACTGGGTAATACCGCTTGTCCTACACTTGATCTTCTTGATTTTTATTCGAAAGAATCAAACTAAAATAATAATGCAGTGTTCTATAATTGAATCTGACTCTATAGGTTCTAGGGACATACACTACAAGTCAGTCCAACAAACAGGGCGATATTCGTGAATGTTCTCCGTCTGTTACTTCTATTCTAAAATGTTTGTGTACTAGTAACCTATCAGTTCGAAAATGTACACGTGATGGAAACGCGAGATGCAGTCACCAAATCGAGTACTCGACACCAGGTATGCACCAAAATACAGATCTTCGGTAAAAGAGAATCACCTCAATAAGATAGAAGACTGAAAAATCAACCATTCGTGACATAAGAGGCAAACAGGAATGCATTCTCACCTGTGCTTTATGTGAATAATTCCAGAAACACTATCCCGTATTTACTCCCAAAGCTGCAATGGTGGAGTTCCTGGCAACGACGGTTGCTATCCACCTTCACCTGCAACGACGCCTCTGGTTGGTCGAATCAAACAAGCGACTGCATTGGCTGCCAGCTGATATCTTCCGGGTGACCTTTCACACCGGGCAAAGATCAGCCCATTTACCACACGTGTAGGAGGGTTGTAGTAGGAGTAGGGAGTTTGCGCTTTGAATCGATTCAGCGACAGTACACTGGCGATGTCTCTTTGAGGTTAGTAGTGTATACGCCCAGACGACACACGCATTCTTCAACCATGGACAGAAACAGAGACTCCTTCGCCTCACCATTCTTCAGACGTAGTGCTCTCATGGCTGCATCGACGCCACCTCCGAGCGCCTCGAGTTCTAAAACATTGAAGGGAATTCTGGCAGGTGAGTTCGCGTGGTTTGAAGCAGACGACATGTTCTCTTTTCTGGGTCAGGGTTCTTGCAGCGTGACAAAAGCTTCGTCTCGTCCCCTGAGTATTTGTTTACACAGCTGGGGAGACGTGGTTCGATATTTGAGCAGCGAGGTGTCTTTTCCCGCAGCGTAACTTTACTTTCGGGATGTGACAGAACTCGCAACGCGGAAAAAGCGTTGACGAAGCTGTTACTTTCGCTATCAAAACTCGGCCATTGTTTGCCTGCAGAGATTTCGTGCAAGCGCTCCAGATTCATGACTATAACCCCTCGACTACATGAACGTGGTCATGCAGTGACCTCCTTTCGTAAACGATCAGTCCAGCGCCTGATTTCATCAGCGTTTGCCTCTAAGTCTAAGGCATGTTTTGACTCATTCTTGTTTGCGTCGTCTGCAACAGTGTCTAAATTTAGCTCCGCGCGTTTTCAGTGCTGTCCCGTCGCATGACTGGCGTATCTGTCCGCGTGGCTGGCGCGAGTTATAGACTGTTGTGGTGCGAGAGTCGGATGAGCTGTGGCCGGAGAGGCGTCTGTTTATCAAGCGTGTGTTTACATGTCAGTTTCTGCGAAGTTTGAGTGTGTCGTTAATTACTGTCTGGATCTGTTGAAGGAAGAATGGGTTGCTTGCTAGCCACGATCTGTTCGTAACTGTTGTTTGCTGGTTTGTTCGCCTGGTCACAACGTGAACGTAGTACTTCGTACGGTTTTCTCCACGGCCGGTCCAAAGTTCAAAAAAACAACGGCGATGACTGAGGGGGTGTGTTGTCAACGAGCACAGGGGGGTACCGGGAACTTCAGCACTTAATATGACTGGAGCCACTGCCAGAACTGACACGTAACAACTTCCGTATAGTCGTATCGATTATTTTCGGAAAATGAAGTGTTTTATATAGTCATATCACCAGTTTTCGGGAAATGAGCAGTGTGTGTGTGTGTGTGTGTGTGTGTGTGTGTGTGTGTGTGTGTGTGTGTGTGTGTGTGTGTGTGTGTGTGTGTGTGTGTGTGTGTGTGTGTGTGTGTGTGTGTGTGTTGCAGTCAAAACAGGAAAAACCTAAAACGTCAGGCTTGATCAGGCATTTCTGGAGATTCCTCGAAAATTTCTGTCAAATGACAAAAATTCGCCTTCAGGCATTTCCAGTAAATGTCAGATGTTCATTGCTTGTGTGTGTTTGCATATTATATGTAAGTCATGCAACACATTACATGCAATGTACAATACCAGCTCTAAAAACTGCTCTAATGGTAATAATGCAGTCTCCAATATGTCAGCAGGTAAGTTTAAGATTGTACCCAAGGCAATACCAGAAACCCTTCAACTCCTGCAACTTGTCTTTTTGCTGTGACATGTCCATGCACATACAAAGTGAGACAGAACGAGGGGGGGGGGGAGTGTTAACAATGTGTACCAACACGGAGTTTTTCTACTTTTGCCCTCTCTTCAGTTTCATAATTTCATCCATGCTTTGGAAGTATTTCACTCAGTCTAGGAATCAAATGTTTCACATTTCTTTGAAAGTCTTTTTGGAGTGATTGGCATCGTGTTACACATTGCATGCATGAACTAGCAAATTGTCGAAAATTGCAGTGTCAGTAGTGTCACATCTCTCCCCCCCCCCCCCCCCCCCCCCCCCCGTTCTCGCTCACTCTTTCTCACACACACACACACACACACACCATTACTTGTGCTTCCAAGTAATCCCACCTAGTTCTGCCTGAAGGACGTAACCTGAGCACTAACAATGACAAGAAAAACTTCGCTTGGGTATTTAAGGTGTGTTTTTACTCAACAGTGTTACTAGACCATTACAAAAAGTCAGGAGTGCCACTGACGCAGCTTGATGTAACCCGGAAGTAACTATACTGACATGCGCTAAAACATCTACTTTTAAACTCTTTCTGTCTGCCGCTTAAACGGCAGAGAAACTGACTTGCGAGTGCAGACTTCGACAACTGGCCTGCCCTTCCCTGCTCAAATGACAGTAACTTTGTAACAGCCAACTCATGAGATAATATCACATGCGTTTCTTTTATAACATCGCCCTGATATAACCGTAATGGTTGACTGGGCGCAAAACACCAAGTTACTTAATTACTTCTTTTATTACCGCCCACATTGCTTACGCCAGCATAAACAAAATCCAAATCGCGGTTTGAATCAATATGTAGTACATTTTGCTTTACGTCCACAGAAGCGAGATGGTTTATTATTGACGGGGGGGAAAGAGTGACGGCTCGACCGCGGATACCGCCCGAAAAAGACCGGAGAGACCGTGGACCGCCGCCAGAAGTGTTAAGGCGATGTCCCCTCTAGTGCGACTAGTGCACTGCGCAATTGCTGTTTCAGCTGCCGTGCTTGGGCAGTCACAGGGACAATGTCCGTTGCACTGCTGTTGAGGAACAACAAGAAGTCCAACTTTTGCAGCCCAGCACCACCTCCCTACTCGTGATCTCTTCAGGGCTAACTTGGGTCCAGTTCCACCTCCCTCCTCTAGATCTTTTGATCTCGCCTGGAACCTTGTGATTGAATCGATACGGAACTTCCTTCTTTTTTTTATCCGGGGCGGACGCGCCTCGCGTTTACTTATGCGGTGCGTGCTTTGACGCTATGGTTGCTTTTACAGTAGTCGTGTTAGTATCCACACTCCGAGCATCGCTCAGCCGGTTCCGGCACCTTCCGCCAAATGTCGTAAACCAGTGCTTGGAGTTTGATTAGTACCCAAACCTTTCGGAGGGCGCTGACAGGAGTCGGTGGACAGTTGCGTGGATGATACGGAGTGTCCCTTCAGTGCCGTAACCAGTTATGGCAGAGTTTGGAGAAAGGGTGCCGGATAGCGACGCTTAGTGTGCCTTCGGTAGGGTAGTTACCGTCACTGATTACGGGGGTCGCGCTGACACTGACAGCGTCATTTTACGCAGCGCACTAACTCTTTAGCCAAGGAGTGTGTACTATTATTATAATCATTAGGCAGTGGGACAGAAGTGCCTTATTCTGCGGGCCTTAGTTTTTGTGTCCGTCAGCAACAACACACCAGTCACAGCAAAAACTGTATAGCCTACTTTGAATGGTTTCAAGTCAAAAGCGTCCTCAAGCGCACTGCTACAGAAAAGTTAAATACAAAAGAAGAAGAAGGGGAAAAAATATTTCCATCTCGAACCAAACGTTCCTCGTGATAAAAGTGCCGTTTGTTCTGTCCTTCGCTTCTTAATCTTCCCGAGCCTCAGCCGGTTTGGCCTAGCGGTAAGCGGAAGGACCTGGTTCAATACCGCTTCGGCTCTCCTTTCTCTTCAAAAAGGTTGTGGTTTGTGGACACTGTCCTGTGACTTTGTCCATCACTTCCTACTGAAACATTAAAATGGCTCTCATCGCTGCCCATCTTAATGCAGGAATCATTCTGGTGGTGACAGTGTAGCGATAGGTATATAATCTCCCTCCCCCCCCCCCCCACCTCCATACCCCCTTCCTCCCTTCTCCCCGTCCCTAATAAGCCTTATGGTTTCTGTGGACGTTAAGCACCATGTTTACTTACTTACTTAGCGACGGCAGACCTAGTTGTCTCTTCGTCAACTTTTCACCAGCTAAACTGCCCTGCTCACACCTCTCCCCCCCCCCCCCCCCCCCCCTGTAAAAAGGTTGATCGCATCACAGCTGTACTATCCTGTAGGCTCAGCAACTGAAACAGCTGAGGATGTAAGAACACAACAGCGAGACATCTAGCACGAGGTAGAACTGAGGCAGTCACACAGACAGCGAGAGGTATCAAATAGATGCACGAGAAATTCGAAGTTAAAGTCCAAGGTTTTTAAGTATGCAAAATGACCATCGAAATGATTGACAAATGAGTCACTAGTTTCAGATTTAATGAAATAAAAATTAAAAATAAATGTTTAATTGGGTTTTAATCGATTTTATTTTCTGTAGACTTTCCCGGAAGTGACGTCAGTCTGGGGAGTCAGTGCCGTTGCCATCTTAGATTCTTCAGTAAACTGTGTATGCGTGTGGTCGACAAAGAAAGTTAACTATGCCGGCCTACTGTGTTGCCGCGAACTGTAACAATTCGCAGACGACCCCAGGTATAACAATGCACGAGCTCCCACGCAATCGACCCGCAGTGAGGCGAAAGTGGATTAAATTTATACAATTCAAACGAGCTGACTTTCTTGCTGCGCCGCATCACGCCCATTTGTGTAGCGAGCACTTCAGTGAGTGAGATTTCGCAAACTCCATGGAATACCGCATGGGGTTTGCTGACACGATGTTCCGGTACTCTTTCAAAATCCTGCCCGACAGGCTCAAACTAATACGCTGTATCCTTGTGGGTCTCTCGGGCAAAGTATCAGTTTGTCTTCGGAGCTCGAGTTGGCCATTTTGCAGCGACTCCCCAGAGTGACGTAGTAGGCATATGGTCACGTGATTTGGGCGTCATGGCGACGCTTTCGGTACGACAGAATATGCCTTTTTTCGTGCATTTATAACCCTCAGATCACAGTTTCACCTACATCATTGTTCTCAGCGAGCTTTAACGGAAATCGTGTCAAAAATCACCCCTAACCTTGGACTTGTCCTTTAAGGCTTGGAAAATGCAATGTTTATACATGTTTTGCTGTTAATGCGTGTACTGTAAGCCCTTCGTTTTTATTTATTTGTTGTGTGTGTGACAGAAGAGAGAGAGATTTTGTGTGTGTGTGTGTGTGATAGAAGAGAGAGTGGGTGGGTGTGAGAGAGAGAGGGGCTGTGTCAGTGTATGTGTGTGTGTAAGAGAAAGAGAGCTTGTGTGTGTGTTTCGGCAACAGCTGGACTTACATTTCAATGTATACCCAACGTCCACGTAGTGTCAGTAGTAGTTAATAGGCCTAAACGCATCTCCGAGTGACTAGCCTAGAAAGCCGCTGCTGCACGTGGTGCGCGTGGACCACAGTGTTAGATAGCTACACCGAGCTTGTCCGCTGGGCCCATGAGGCAGAGCTCTGTGGCTGCATGACCCCTGTTTGTCACACAGCGTGTCTGCAGACTATTCATTTGCAACCTTTTCGCGTGCCGGGTTGGGCGCTGTCATGTTTGGCCTTGGTTGAGTGAGTTTGGCGGTGTGGTACGGGTTGTTTTAGTTTTTTTTTTTTTTAACACGCTTTCTAGCTGGACTATTTTCACGGATGTATCGCTTATGCAACAGGAAGACTCGTTCAACTCTCTCTCTCTCTCTCTCTCTCTCTCTCTCTCTCTCTCTCTCTCTTCCAGTATCATTGGTCAGGAAACTTGTGACTGAATAAACTGTCCCATGTCACAGTTTGTTCAGTTTGTGTATGCGTGTAGACTATTACTATTATTAGCATACTCGTTCATGCCCCGGCATAGTTGGTTAGCTGGCCCAAATGGATTTTAACGCTCTATAACCAGCGATTAATTAGTAACAGGATTTTAACGTCCTGTCAACCGCCGTACAAGGTCACATCAGGATGAGCTGGTTAATTGGATTTTTAACGTCCTGTTAGTTGCATAGGGTTACCCGTTTATATCAGCACACAATGTTTTTCTCACGTTTCAAAGTACATTCAAGTCAACATCTTCAAATTACACAAAAATGATACAACATGGGAAATCCCTGATAGACCATAAAAGTTACATTGATCACTAGCTGAGCAATAGGAAAACCATACCACTACAGCCGAACAAAATGAAACAAAGATGTTTGTATGTTCGCCCTGATATAACCGTTATGGTTGACTGGGCGTGAAACACTAAAACTCGATGTTTTTTGTTTGGTGGTGGTGGTGTGTTTGTGTGTGTGTGTGTGTGTGTGTGTGTGTGTGTGGTGTGTGTGTGTGTGTGTGTGTGCGTGTGTGTGTGTGTGTGTGTGTGTGTGTGTGTGTGTGTTAAAATATATTTACAAGGGCGTCCATTTGAAACGGTTAAATTGACTAGATATTACTAGGGCGTTCGTCAAGTTTCCAACGGCTTGAAGTATGTTTTCCAAGGGCGAAAGTAATGTCTTAGGGCTGTTCATTTTCGCAACGCTGGAAATATTTCTTACAACAGAGGTAATTTCCGACGAGAAAACTGATATTACAAGGATGTTTTTTTCCGCTACCCACTTTGTCATGAGAAGGTTCAGCGGTGGCCTCGTGAAGGTCAGCGAGGAAATTGTAATCCCTTTGTTTGCTCCCCGTAACTTGTAAGAGGTCAAAGCGGTGTGTGTGTGCACGATATGAGGGCAGGGCTAAAAGAGTAGTGACCTCTTTAAATCGTGTGCAGCACGGTATGTAGTGCGCGCAACTGTGCACGATATGAGGGCAGGGCTAAAAGAGCAGTGACCTCTTTAAATCATGTGCAGCACGCAGTATGTAGTGCGCGCAACTGTGCACGATATGAGGGCAGGGCTAAAAGAGCAGTAACCTCTTTAAATCATGTGCAGCACGGTATATAGTGCGCGCAACTGTGCACGATACGAGGGCAGGGCTAAAAGAGTAGTGACCTCTTTAAATCATGTGCAGCACGCAGTATGTAGTGCGCGCAACTGTCATGACTCTGCGCCCTCTTTCGTGGTGGGTTGCTGACGCAGCAGAATGTCGTTTGCACTCCTGGTGGGACGAGTCAAGTTGAAGGCCTGCTTGTAATCGAGGTTGCAAACGTGAGTCCCCGGCTCGAACTCTCGGCACTGAAGCACGGCCTTGGGCGTCGCAGCAGTTTTAAACGGGGTTGAACCACTTGTCCGCATCAAACAGCCTATCGTAAGTTGACTGATAGTTAGGTGGGGGTGTTTTTTGTTTTGTATTGTTTGTTGTTTTTTGGCCCCCCCCCCTCTCTCTCTCTCTCTCTCTCTCTCTCTCTCTCTCTCTCTCTCTCTCTCTCTCTCTCTCTCTCGCATGTATACATAGAAGAAAACATCAGGAAAAAAAAGACAACCCCGCAGTTTTCGAAATATTGTCTGACCGAGACACAGAGAGGAGGACAGACAAGCCGACATAGTGGGGAGAAAGAGAAACGAACTTAGAGAGAGGGGGAGAGTGTATGTGGTGTGTGTTGGGGGCGGGGGGTTAGAGAGATAGCAAAGATGGTACAACTATACGTAGCTCTGGAGATAGGGATTAGTGAAAAGAGAGAGAGATAAAGATGGGGTGGGGTGGGGGGAGGGAGGCAAATTCTACAGCTTATACGTAGCTTTGGAGATAGGGAGTTAAGTGAAGATAGAGATGGGGGGGGGGCAAGATTCTACAACTTATACGTAGCTTTGGAGATAGGGAATTAAGTGAAGACAGAGAGATAGAGATGTGGGGGGGGGGGGGCAAGATTCTACAACTAAAACGTAGCTTTGGAGATAGGGAGTTAAGTGAAGAGAGAGAGATAGAGATGGGGGAGACAAGTTTCAACAACTTATACGTAGCTTTGGAGATAGGGAGTTAAGTGGGAAGAGAGGGGGGGGGGGCAAAGATTCTACAACTAATACGTAGCTTTGGAGATAGGGAATTAAGTGAAGACAAGAGAGATAGAGATGGGGGGGGGGTTCAAAGATTCTACAACTTATACGTAGCTTGAGTAGGAATTAAATGAAGATAGAGAGTAGGGGGGGGGGGCAAAGATTCTACAACTTATACGTAGTTTGAGATAGGAGTAAGTGAAGTAGAGATGGGGGGGGAGCAAAGATTCTACAACTTATACGTAGCTTTGGAGATAAGGAGTTAAGTGAAGATAGAGATGGGGGGGAAGCAAAATTCTACAACTAAGACGTGGCTTTGGAGTTAGTGAGTTAAGTAGAGAGGGGGGGGTGCAAAGATTCTAATACGTAAACTTTGGAGATAGGGAGTTAAGTGGAGATATATATATATATATATAGAGAGAGAGAGAGTGGGGGAGGGGGGGGGGGTAGAGCGGAAAGAGGGAGAGGTCACCAGACAGACAGATGGTAGCAGGTCAGAATGGACGCACAAGACGAACTGTGAAGTGTATTATAGTTACACGACTAAGCTCCATGAGTACCACTGGCAGAACATGACCAAGCAGATCTGTGTATAGGCTGTGTGGTGCGATATCCAGGGCAGCGTTATCTCTAGCCTACGTTACGGCGGCGTCTTCGGCTGTCATGTCGTGTCACCCACACCTTCAAGTCAGCTGTTGGACTTCAACCCCTGCTGACTCAAGAAAGGCTAGAAACAATACACTACCCCCTTGCTGTGGTGTCTCTGCTCAGACCGTCATGGCAGCTGTTATTAGCCCCCCCCCTCCCAAGCCTCGCTTTCCGGCACCCCATTTCCAAGAGAGGATGTCGTAAACCGACGTTTTCAGTTTACCGTTGGGCTTGTGATCGCAGTTCGCTTGAGAAAAAAAATGGTGAAAAAGAAAAGAGAGAAAAAAAGATATACAAATTTGAACAAAAAACAACAAAACGAAAAATATATCTGTTTGTTGCCTGCAAGAAGGCATCTGTGCAAAACCAAACCAAAACTAAAAGAAACAAAAAGTGCATTGTTTTGTCTTGTTACACTTTAAAAGAGCTCAAATCAACCTGTGTGTGTGTGTGTGTTGACGTGCGGTCTGGATACTGGCGGCCACCTTACTTTATTTCCAAGCCCGACGAGGAAGAAAAACAACACTTGCTTGGGTCTTCATCAGTGTCGGATGTGAGGCTTGAGGCCTGACGAGGGGGGAAAACGACACTTGCTTGAGTTTTCATCGTGTCAGCTGTGAGGCTTGAGGCCTGGCGAGGGAGGAAAAAAAGGCTTATACTCAGACCCTAAGGGTTGGCTGTGAGGCTTGAAGCCCGAGGAGGCAGAAGAACCAAGCTTATACTCAGACCCTAAGGGTTAGCGGTGAGGCTTGAGACCTGAGGAGGGAGAAGAACCAAGTTTATACTCAGACCCCAAGGGTTAACTGTGAGGTTTGAGGCCTGGCGAGGCAGAAGAACCAGACTTATACCCAGGCCTTAAGGGTCGGCTGCTGTGGACAGATAAATACTTTGTCTTTAACACAGTCGTGAACCGTACGTACTGGTTATAACAAGGGCGAAACCTAGCCTGGGTCCAGAACTCGGGAGCTGAGTGAAAGTCGAGGTGGCCGTGCTGGGCTCCCCGTCCCTAACAGTCCTTATGGTCTCTGTGGACGTAAAGCTACATTGAAGTTGAACTTGCTGTCAATCAGAGCTCGGGAGCTGTGTGACAGTTTAGGTGGCCGTCCTGGGCTCCCCGTTGCTAACAGTCCTTGTGGTCTCTGTGGACATAAAGCAACATTGAAGTTTGAGCCCCTCGTCCACGCTCGGTACGAGTCACGGCATTAAGCAACAGTACGAGCGATAAGTTGCAGCATTAAGCAACGTTACGAATCGGTAAGTCACAGCATTAAGCAACATTACGAGCGATAAGTCGCAGCATCAAACAACATTACGAGTCGATAAGTCAGCAATGCCAAGGTGCGCATTCTGCAAGCGAGCAAGACGAACTAAAATTTCCCCAGTCACAAATGAAGGTCCAAGTCACTGTTTCTGACACGCGTCTGACTGTACGGCTGAAGATGATTAGGAGAAATGAAGTTGAAAGAGCCAGGTAGACAGATAGCAGGAGCGCTTAATACATGGCAGCAGGCAGAGCAAGCATGGCTGTATTCTGACGTATTCCAGATTCCAGGCTTAAGAAGGAACCTTCGATACCAAAGGGGAGGCGGCCTTTATTTATGCGTCCGTGGTACCCTACCGCGGATGTCAACTGTCAGTTGCTGGCCCTTAGCTGAGCACTCCAACCCCACCCCTCCGACCCACCCTGACCCCAGAAAAAAATAACGAAAAGAAACCGAGGTGAGTTACAAACAGGCCGAGAGCGACAGTTTTTAAAAGTCGCATAACAAGCCGGCACGATTTGACGACGTAAGCAATTTTCCAGTCTGTTTAAAGAGGCATTATTAAGCAAATAAATTTGTCCTTTTTTTTTTTTTTTTTTTTTTTAGGTTCTTTTTAGTTTGAATATTTGTTCAATGTGTTAATTTTGGCCAGTAGAACACAAAATCTTAGCACATGATTATATGACAGTGGTTCTGAGGAAGATGTGTGCTAACTACCATTTGGCTTAAACAAAATTTATTCGTACTTCGTAATCATAAAGTCAACAAACGCGTACAGGAAACACTAAAGCAGTGTGCTTATTTGAGTGTTACCTACAGATGAAAAGATAATAACATGTACATTTACGATGGCAAGATGGCAAATTATTGTCAGCTTCTATTTAAAGGCCGGGCACTAACCGTGAGCAGTTTTAGTGAAAATGGCAGGGCCGTTGTCACTTTTCCCCTCTCTTGAGCGCCGTTAGGACTATCGACTTTTTCACAACGTGTTCTACTTCGTTAGTAGGCAGTCACGTGTTTTGGTTCAGCTGGAGGCCTCTGTGGCAGCTGGCATTGGATTTTGAAAAATGTATTTTTAGAGAGGTGTGTGTGTGTGCGCGCGCGCGCGTGCGTGCGTGTGTGTGTGAGAGAGGGAGAGAGACTGGCGGCACGTCAAGTGTCACAAAACAACACAATTATGGGGACATATTTGTGTAACGGGGGAGAGAGAGACGTGCACGTCACTTTAAAAAATAAAAGAGCTAATTTTGTAACTAAGTAAAAGAGAGCAAACCACAACTCTCTCTCTCTCTCACTCTCTCTCTCTCTCTCTCTCTCTCTCTCTCTCTCTCTCTCTCTCTCTCTCTCTCTCTCTCTCTCTCTCTCTCTCTCGCTCTCTCACACACACACACTCTCCCCTTCTTCTCCTCCTTCTGCTCGTCCTTCTGCTCGTCCATCTTCTTCTTCTTCTTCTTCTTCTTCTTCTTCTTCTTCTTCTTCTTCTTCTTCTCCTCTTCCTCCTCCTGCTTCTTCTTCTTCTTCTTCTTCTTCTTCTTCTTCTTCTTCTTCTTCTTCTTCTTCTTCTTCTCTCCTGCTTCTGTTGTTTT
>JABMCL010002894.1:1242500-1255000 GCA_018857735.1 Alviniconcha marisindica | reverse complement strand
CTTAGAGAGCTTCTGTCACTGTACCTGAAAGCGGACTCTCAAAGAGTTTGTGTCATGAAGACGAACGTACTGTAAAGGAAGACTGTGTCCTGAAAACAGACACTTAGGGAGCATGTATCCTGAAGACAAGCATACAGCATTGTGTGTACGCAGCTGTCGTGGCAGGACATAGTGTAGTGTACCTCCTGAAATGACGCTTTATATAACCCTCCTACCCATAAAGTCCCTACCCCCCACCCCACCCCCTCGTTACTGAATTAATAAGCTGTTCCCGGGAGGTTGATTATACTTTGTCGACGTGTGCCTGGTGTGACTGCAGAGATTCCGACTTCGGCCAAGTTTATGTGAATGACAATAATAATCGCTTTTCTACAGCGGTATACTCCATCAATACTGGGCTCAATGCGCTTAATTGGCACAGATTTAATGAATATATTGACTGTGATAGAATGAAACGATAATGTACCTTGTACTACTCGCTTGCCCAGTAACAGTTACAGTGGGCGGTTTGGTTTAAACAGTTTTTATTAATGAAAGCACACCAACATACAGTAACACAGTATTTTGGGGGGGGAGCGTCAAACAAGTAAATTTATATGAGACGCTCAAAATAACCAGCATGTGATGTGGTGGATAGGCTAACAGTAGGTGTGGGCGCTTTCAGGTTTGTGTCGTTGTGTCTCATGTTTTACGCTGCCTGTCTGTCGAGCATGGTCATACATTAACCCACTGTCTTGATGTACGTAGCAAAATAGCGTATGTGCGTTTCAACAGCAACAGTAGCATCTCTGCTCCATATTTTGCGAATGAAGTTGTGACTCCGACACGCACCCGTGAGCAACACTATCATGTTTGTAGATCATGTCGCGTGGTCGAAGGTTCATTTGCCCGTAATTTCAAGCAGGAGTCTGATTATTATTCTAGACATTATTTTTTGTGTATTGTGTATTTATTTTTGTGTATTAGTTGTGTATTGTGTGAGTTAGAATTAATTAGTCAGATATGTGCTGACTAACTCATTCTATCTCACACAGTACACAACTAAAGTATCCTTAACGTCCTGTCAGCCACACATGGTCATTTCGGTACGTGAGAAGCAGTTGGAACATTCAACAAAAATCTAGCAGGTTAATTAGCGTTATAAAGATAGCACAGAAACAACAAAGCCCATATAGTCACAATAACACGGAAACGGGATAGCCCTTAGAGTCACATGAACACATAAACGACAAAGCCCTTAGAGCCACCCAGACAGAGAAACGACAAAACCCTTGTAGTCACAAGGACAGAGAAACGACAAAGCCCTTAGAGCCACCCAGACAGAGAAACGACAAAACCCTTGTAGTCACAAGGACAGAGAAACGACAAAGCCCTTAGAGCCACCCAGACAGAGAAACGACAAAACCCTTGTAGTCACAAGGACAGAGAAACGACAAAGCCCTTAGAGCCACATGAACACGGAAACTACATAGCCCTTAGAGCCACATGAACACGGAAACGACATAGCCCTTAAAGCCACATGAACACGGAAACGACATAGCCCGTAGAGTCACATGAATACGGAAATGACATAGCCCTTAGAGCCACATGAACACGGAAATGACAAAGCCCTTACAGTCACATGAACACGGAAATGACAAAGCCCTTACAGTCACATCAACACGGAAATGACATAGCCCTTAGAGCCAGGTGAACACGGAAACGATGGACATAGCCCTTAGAGTCACGCGAGCACAAAAACAACAACGCCCTTCGAGTCTCATGAACACATAAACAACGAAGAGCCGAATGGCCTACGGCAGTTCTAACCTGGCAGGCGAATAAAATGCAAGGTGCACACACTCCATCACCAGTTATAAAAATGGAAGGGAAGAAAGACTGCCCCCATAGTTCAGGAGCTGTGTGAGAGTCGAGGTGGCCGTCCTGAGCTGTCCGTCCTAACGAGCCTTCTGGTTTCCGTGGACGTAAAGAATTATTGAACCGTGCTTCGGTATTGGTCACAACTTGTCCCTAATATGTCAACTGACATCTGAGGACATTAAGCATCACTTCATCATCATCAGACGCACGCTCGCACGCACGCACGCAACGCACGCACGCACGCACGCACGCACGCACGCACACACACACACCACCACACCACACACACACACACACACACACAACACACACACACACACACACACACACACACACACACACACACACACACACACACACACACACACACACACACACACACACACACACACATACACACACACACACACACAACAAAACGAAACAAAATTCAACCACTTTAAGACCACGGTGATACCGATTTTCTTTTCTTTTCTTTCAAACTAAAAGCAGTGATGTGTCAGCAATGACACAATGGCAAGACGCTGAAAATGACGGTGTACCAGCACATAAATATGTACAGTCATCTTCTTCTTCTTCTTCTTCTTCTTCTTCTTCTTCTTCTTCTTCTTCTTCTTCACTTTGCGCTGGGTTTGCTTCTGTAGTTCTAGTTCTGCTCCAGCAATGTCCTGTACTTTTGCTGGGCCCTGACATTAATCGTGTCCTGTACTTTTGCTGGGCCCTGACATTAATCGTGTCCTGTACTTTTGCTGGGCCCCTGACATTAATCGTGTCCTGTACTTTTGCTGGGCCCCTGACATTAATCGTGTCCTGTATTTTTGCTGGGCCCCTGACATTAATCGTGTCCTGTAATTTTGCTGGGCCCGTGACATTAATCGTGTCCTGTAATTTTGCTACTTTGCAGGCACAGGGCGTTGCGTCCTTTGCTTTTTTCTCTCTTCTTCCCGTTAAAAAATGTTTTTGTCCCCCTGTGAAGATCACTGCAGATGCGCTGAGTGGAAGGGAGATGTATAATTGATGAAGAACATTAATTTTGTGGCGGAAGAAGTGTGGTCTCGAAAACAGAGTGACCTTTCGGGATTGATCCTTTCGTGGAGAAGAGAGAAATAAAGAGGGGGGTGGGGGGGGGGGAGCAAAAGAGAACAGGCCAGGGAGCTGTTAGTGGAAGATGGATGACAAAGACAGTAGAAAAGCAAGAGAGAGATTGAGAGAAATAGGTGTGTGTGGGAGGGAAGGGGTGCGTGTGTGCGTGTGTCGTGTGTGTGTGTGTGTGTGTGTGTGTGTGTGTGTGTGTGTGTGCGTCCATGTATGTGTATGTGTGTGCGTGTCCATGTGTATGAGTGTGTGTGTGTGTGTGTGCGCGCGCGCGCGCGTCCATGTGTGTGTGTGTGTGTGTGTGTGTGTGTGTGTGTCCATGTGTGTGTGTGTGTGTGTCCATGTGTGTGTGCGCGCGTGCGTGTCCATGTGAGTGTGTGTGTGTGTGTGTGTGTGTGTGTGTGTGTGTGTGTGTGTGTGTGTGTGTGTGTATGTGTTAGAGAGAGGGGGGTAGTTGTTAGTTGAAGGCAGGTTACACAAGCCATGAGAAGACAAGAGAGGGAGAGCTGGGGGGGGGGGGAGTTGGGGACAGAAGAGAGCAGATCAGAGAGAGAGAGGAGGTGGGGGGGGGATGGAGAAACAGAACCTGCGAGGGTAGGTGGGCGGGTGGAAGAAGAAGGCAAGCCAGATCTATCAATTGATGGAGGAAGAGAGTGGCAAAGGTAATGGGGGGAGGGGGGGGGGACCAGAACCGGAGCTAGTGAAGGAGAGAAATCGGGGGTGGAGAGAGAGAGAGAGCAAACAAGGCAGAAGTGTTACTAATTGTTGGCAGGTGTGTAGCCGACGGGAGGTTTTTCTGCACAGCTTCACCAGAAGGTTAGATTTCTAGCAGCCTTTCTGTGTCCAGAGGACCTCGCGCTTCCCACCAGTCTGCCGATCTGACTGGCATGACCCCCTACAGACCGGTCTGACTGGCATGACCCCCTACAAACCGGTCTGACTGGCATGACCCCCTACAGACCGGTCTGACCGGCATGACTCGCTACAGACCGGTCTGACTGGCATGACCCGCTACAGACCGGTCTGACAGGCATGACCCGCTACAGACCGATCTGACTGGCGTGACACCATACAGACCGGTCTAACTGGCATGTCCCCCGACAGACCGGTCTGACTGGCATGAAACGTATCGTACAGACCGGTCTGACTGGCATGACACGTACCATACAGACCGGTCTGACTGGCATGACACCACACAGACCGGTCTGACTGGCATGACCCCCTACAGACCGGTCTGACTGCCATGACCCCCGACAGACCGGTCTGACTGGCATGAAACGTACCATACAGACCGGTCTGACTGGCATGACACGTACCATACAGACCGGTCTGACTGACCCCCTACAGACCGGTCTGACTGGCATGACCCGCTACACATCAACCTGACGATCTGACCACTATGACCCGCTACAGACCAGTCCACCGATCTGAATAATAATAATAATCATGCCCATTTATCATGCGCTCATCAACGCCCTGAGCGCTCACATGATAGATATTAACCTAAATATGATATTCTATACACATGTAGTGCATAGTCCTACCAAAACAATTTACATAAAGTATTATGAAAAATAAATATATTTAAAAAACGCACTACAAACAAACACACACACACACACACACACACACACACACACACACACACACACACACACACACACACACACACACACACACACACACACACACACACACTCACACACACACACACATTGACTGTAGCAGAAACTGGGTACTGATATTAGTTAGGATGGAAATACTGTGAGAAGAGGAAGGTTTTCAGTTTGGCTTTAAAAGATGACAGGGTTGAACAGTGTAAATGACGTGGCCCGCTACGGATCAACCTAACGGTCTGACTGGAATGTCCCGGGAAGAAAGAAACCCCTGAGCCCGCCGGCGGCCGTCACTACATGTAGCTTAAAACAGGGACACAAAACAGACTGAAGTTCTAGTCCCTCACATGAGGACGGAGAGCATGTCAGACTCGTATGCTTCGGAGCGCCCGTAATAGATCCCTAGGCAGTTCGAAATCAAAAAAAGAATAAAATGAAGATTCCGCGGTCATACCTTCGCGAAATGAATAGATTCTCCCCATTGCGTCACAAGAGATAAACACTAAAACACCACATTCACTGGGTAGCGCTGCTCTGTGGCTGCTGCATAACCACCATATGCTCTGGTAAGACTGGGTAGCGCTGCTCTGCGGCTGCTGTACTGTACCCGTACCCAGGTAAACACTGAAACATCGCGTACACTGGTCGGACTCTGAGTAGTGCTGCTCTTGTGGCTACTGTAGTCTTACCCCCCTAAACACTGAAACACCACATACAGAGTTAATAGGACTGAGTAGTGCTGGTCTTGTGGCTACTGTAGTCTTACCCCCCTAAACACTGAAACACCACATACAGAGTTAATAGGACTGAGTAGTGCTGGTCTTGTGGCTACTGTAGTCTTACCCCGGTAAACACTGAAACACCACATACAGAGTTAATAGGACTGAGTAGTGCTGCTCTTGCAGGCTGATGTACCCAGGTAAACACTAAAACAGCATACCACATATACTGCATGTTTGGACTGGGTGGCGCTGCTCTGCGGCTACCGTAGCCTTACCCCGCTAAACATTGAAACACCACATACACAGTTACTAGGACTGAGTAGTGCTGCTCTTGCACCTAATGTACCAGGTAAACACTAAAATAGCACACCACATATACTGCATGTTTGGACTAGGTGGCGCTGCTCTGCGGCTGCCGTAGCCTTACCCAGGTAAACACTGAAACACCACATACAGAGTTAATAGGACTGAGTAGTGCTGCTCTTGCACCTGATGTACCCAGGTAAACACTAAAACACCGCACCACATACACTGTATGTTTGGACTGGGTGGCGCTGCTCTGCGGCTGCCGTAGCCTTACCCAGGTAAACACTGAAACATCGCGTACACTGGTAAGATTCTGGGTAGCGCTGCTCTTGCGGCTGATGTAGCCTTATCCAGGAAACACTAAAACACCACACGTGCTCCACGTTTGGACTAGGTAGCGCTGCTCTGCGGCTGCCGTAGCCGTTCCCAGGTAAACACTGAAACATCACGTACAGTGCATGGTGGTAGCGTAGGGAGGCAGCGCTGCTCTTGCGTGTGCTGCGTGTCGCCGTACCCAGGTAAACACTAAAACACCATATATACTGCATGTTTGGATTGGGTAGCGCTGCTCTGCGGCTACCTTGGCCGTACCCAGGTAAACACTAAAAGCGTGGCGGTACCCAGGTCAACACCAAAAGCATCACTTACAGGTGTAGGACGCCCTTGCGGCGGCTGTGGCTTTGCCCATGTGAGGCGACCCGACGGGAGTGTTAAAAACAGAAAAAGAACGCCAGCTTGTAAACGGTCTTTGCCTTGACAGCCTGGCTAGGAATGTGATGTAATGTAATGTAATGTAATGTAAAGGAGCATTTGCAAGGCCCTGACACCTAACGTGATCCCGAAGCGCACGATACAAAAACAGTAAGGTCGAAGTCAACAAAATATGTGATATATATACAACCTAGAGCGCAATGAACCCTACTAATTACATAAACACATTACAGCACTTCATTCTTTCTCATCAGTTCCAACGCACGAACGCGCACACACACACACACACACACACACACACACACACACACACAACACACACACACACACACACACACACACACACACACACACACACACACACACACACACCACACGGCATGTACGGTGCATGGCTATGGGTCAGTATTGGTCACGGGCCTTCAGCTGGCGGGCCGAGCCGACCTGTGGTCAGGGTGGACAGTGAGTTGGTTGGTTGGTTGGTTGGTGCTTTGAGTCCACTCAGCCACATAGGGTTATAACTATACATCAGGGCTACAGGGCGGATGGTTAGTTAGTTTATTTCGTTGGTGCTTTGAACCCAGTCAGCCACACAGGGTCATAATTATCAGGACTAAAGGCCGGACAGTGAGTGAGTTAGTTGGTGCTTTGAACCCAGTCAACCAGACAGGGTCATAATTATCAGGGCCACAGGGCGGACAAGGCGGTGGACTTTGACCGTTGCATGCAGTGTGGTTTTCTAGTTCAAGGCTTGCTGTCGCAGGGCTTACAGCCGGGGACGGTTTGACACGGCGGGCCGTCGTCGGTGTCTTCGGTGTAGTCGTTGAGTAATCTCTTGTTAGCGGTGTGCTGAAGCGGGCTGTGGCTTAAAGGGGACCCGGGGCAAAGAGCTCAGGGTGAGCCGGTTTGGCCTAGCGGTAAGGCGTTAGGCTGGTAAGCGGAAGGACCTCGGTTCGACACCGCTTCGGCTCTCCTTTCTCTTCAAAAGTTGTGGTTTGTGGATAGTGTCCTGTGACTTTGTCCATCACTTCCTACTGAAACATTAAAATGGCTCTCATCGCTGACCATCTTAAAGCAGAAGTCATTCTGGTGGTGACAGAGTAGCGATAGGTATATAATCTCCTTCCCCCACCTCATTACCCACTTCCCCCCTTCTCCCCGTCCCTAATAAGCCACATGGTTTCTGTGGACGTTAAAAGTCCAAGGTTTTTAAGTATGCAAAATGACCATCGAAATGATTGACAAATGAGTCACTAGTTTCAGATTTAATGAAATAAAAACATAAAAACAAATGTTTAATTGGGTTTTTAATCGATTTTATTTTCTGTAGGCTGGCCGAGACTACAGTCTTGGGTTCTCCATCAGTCACGTGACTTTCCCGGAAGTGACGTCAGTCTGGGGAGTCAGTGCGTTTGCCATCTTAGATTCTTCAGTAAACTGTGTATGCGTGTGGTCGACAAAAAAGTTAACCATGCCGGCCTACTGTGTTGCCGCGAACTGTAACAATTCGCAGACGACCCCAGGTTTACACGAGCTCCCGCGCAATCGACCCGCAGTGAGGCGAAAGTGGATTAAATTTATACAATTCAAACGAGCTGACTTTCTTGCTGCGCCGCATCACGCCCATTTGTGTAGCGAGCACTTCAGTGAGTGCGATTTCGCAAACCCCATGGAATACCGCATGGGGTTTGCTTCGAAGCTGACACGATGTTCCGGTACTCGTTCAAAATCCTGCCTGACCGACTCAAACTGATACGGCTGTATCCTTGTGGGTCTCTCGGGCAAAGTATCAGTTTCGTCTTCGGAGCTCGAGTTGGCCATTTTGCAGCGACTCCCCAGAGTGACGTAGTAGGCATATGGTCACGTGATTTGGGCGTCATGGCGACGCTTTCGGTACGACAGAAAATGCCTTTTTCGTGCATTTATAACCCTCAGATCACAGTTTCACCTACATCATCGTTCTCAGCGAGCTTTAACGGAAATCGTGTCAAAAATCACCCCATACCTTGGACTTGTCCTGTAAGCACCATGTTTACTTACTTAGAGCTCAGGAGCTGTGTGAAAGTCGAGGCGGCCGTCCTGGGCTTCCCGTCCCTAATAGTCCTTATGGTCTCTGTGGACGTAAAGCAACTCTGAACTTAAACAGAAAAGCTCAATGTTGAGGTGGCCGTCCTGGGCTTCCCGTCCCTCATAATCCTTATGGTCTTTGTGGGCGTAAATAACATTGAATGTAGAATCGCCCCAGAGCTCAGGACCTGTGTGAGAGTCGAGATGGCCGTTCTGGGCTCCCATAGTCTGGATGAAGGTTGTGGTCTTCAGAAGGTCTTCCACGTTGTCCAACAGATGTTTTCGCAGCGTTGATCCATGGGGCCACTGCTGCCTTGTTGCCTCCCTGAAGAGGGGGCAGAACTGCAGAACATGCTTTGGGGACTGTGGTCCTGCTGGCATGGGCAGTCTTCGTCATGTGACAGCCCTTGTCATGTACCCAGGCTGTGGTCCTGTCTTCAGTGTGTGCCAGCCCTAGTCATGTACCCAGACTGTGGTCCTGTCTGGCATGGACAGTCTTCGTTCAGTATGTGCCAGCCCTGGTCATGTACCCAGACTGTGGTCCTGTCTGGCATGGGCAGTCTTCGTTCAGTATGTGCCAGCCGTGGTCATGTACCCAGACTGTGGTCCTGTCTGGCTTGGGCAGTCTTCGTTCAGTATGTGCCAGCCGTGGTCATGTACCCAGACTGTGGTCCTCTCTGGCATGGTCAGTCTACACAAAGTATATGCCAGCCCTGGTCATGTACCCAGACTGTGGTCCTCTCTGGCATGGTCAGTCTACACTCAGCATGTGCCAGCCCTGGTCATGTACCCAGACTGTGGTCCTCTCTGGCATGGTCAGTCTACACTCAGTGTGTGCCAGCCCTGGTCATGTACCCAGACTGTGGTCCTGTCTGGCATGGGCAGTCTTCGTTCAGTATGTGCCAGCCCTGGTCATGTACCCAGACTGTGGTCCTCTCTGGCATGGTCAGTCTACACAAAGTATTGCCAGCCCTGGTCATGTACCCAGACTGTGGTCCTGTCTGGCATGGGCAGTCTTCGTTCAGTATGTGCCAGTCCTGGTCATGTACCCATACTGTGGTCCTCTCTGGCATGGTCAGTCTACACAGTATAGTGCCAGCCGTGGTCATGTACCCAGACTGTGGTCCTGTCTGGCATGGGCAGTTTTCGTTCAGTATGTGCCAGCCCTGGTCATGAACCCAGACTGTGGTCCTCTCTGGCATGGTCAGTCTACACTCAGCATGTGCCAGCCGTGGTCATGTACCCAGACTGTGGTCCTCTCTGGCATGGTCAGTCTACACTCAGCATGTGCCAGCCGTGGTCATGTACCCAGACTGTGGTCCTCTCTGGCATGGTCTGTCTACACAAAGTATGATGCCAGCCGTGGTCATGTACCCAGACTGTGGTCCTGTCTGGCATGGTCAGTCTACACTCAGCATGTGCCAGCCCTGGTCATGTACCCAGACTGTGGTCCTCTCTGGCATGGTCAGTCTACACTCAGCATGTGCCAGCCCTGGTCATGTACCCAGACTGTGGTCCTCTCTGGCATGGTCAGTCTACACTCAGCATGTGCCAGCCCTGGTCATGTACCCAGACTGTGGTCCTCTCTGGCATGGTCAGTCTACACTCAGCATGTGCCAGCCCTGGTCATGTACCCAGACTGTGGTCCTCTCTGGCATGGTCAGTCTACACAAAGTATATGCCAGCCCTGGTCATGTACCCAGACTGTGGTCCTGTCTGGCATGGTCAGTCTACACTCAGCATGTGCCAGCCCTGGTCATGTACCCAGACTGTGGTCCTCTCTGGCATGGTCAGTCTACACTCAGCATGTGCCAGCTCTAGTCGGCACGTGTGCTGCAGCGGGCGGCAGCGTCCAGTCCTAAGACGGAAGGAATGGAATGGAAAAGAATGGACACACAGGAGACGAAAATACGTCCACAATTTCTCCCTTTTCAGCCTGGCGTCACTCTTCGCTGCGGAACCCCTTTAAGCTGCATGCGTATTTGGCCAACCAGACCGCGCTTTGATCGGTGAAGGGCCTAATTCTTTTTCACCCCTTGAAAAGTCCGCTTCTAGTCTTTGCTTCCCGGCACACACAAGGTGGCTGGGAAAGTGTGAAGCGTGATGTGTAAGAGGCAGCACGTCGCTGGTTGGAGGAAAGAGAAACGTAACTGTCATGTTTCATTTTTATTTGTTGTTCCTCTAGACCTGAGCTAGCAACTTGACCTATTTAGCTGCCGAGATTTGTGCGGATTGCTGTTAAGAGAAACAGACAGACAGACAGACAGAACGAAAAAGAGAAACAGACAGAAAGAAAAAGAGAAACAGACGGAGAAGAGAGACAGACAGACAGACAGACAGAGACAGAGAGACAGACGGAACGAAAAAGAGAAACAGAAAGAAAAAGGGAAACAGACAGAGAAGAGAGAGAGAGGCAGAGACAGACAGACAGAGGGAGAGGGTGCAAATTAGATGTTTCAGCGGCTGTGACTGTCCCTGTCTCGGTGTGTGTTGAGTTTCTACACTGCTGCAAAACGGAGTGTGTTGAAAACCCCTGGAGGTAACGGTAGAGAATCGGTGCAAGAGAGCGCAGGATCAGCCCCGCAAGATTAGCCGGTTGGAGGAAATGTAGCCTGTGTGCTGCAGGTGTCTTCTTTCGTATATGTACATAGTTTCAAGCAGCTGGCGTAACATAGCTCCACTGACATGTGGAGTGGACTATTTATATTATAGCTGAGTGGGTTCAAGCATCTCTCTCTCTCTCTCTCTCTCTCTCTCTCTCTCTCTCTCTCTCTCTCTCTCTCTCTCTCTCTCTTCTCTCTCTCTCTCTCTCTCTCATCCTCACACACCTACACATACACACGCGCGCACACACCACACACACACAACACACCACCCACACACACTCTCACACACCCACACACACACACACACACACCACACACACACACACACACACACACACACACACACACACACACACACACACACACACACACACACACACATCACTCACTCACTCACTCACTCACTCGCCGACTCAGAAAGAGAGAAGACTTTTGGCTGTGCCATCCCGTTTGAAAAGCATGCCATCATATCGTGGTCGTGTTCCTCTCAGCGGAGTTGAGTACACACAGAGAAAAAGTGTTGCCGGAAAGAGACCAACTCCAATACATACTTTAGGCTACAGTGATTGAGTTATGGCGTTTGCGTGCAGATTGTTCCGGCCGCCAGAAATCCATTGCGTGCGGGATGATGAAGGCAATTGAGAGAGATTCATCGTGGTCTGTAGGGGCGGGAGCCACTGAAGTGGCTAACAGGTCGCTTAATTAGTGCCAGACTCTCTCTCTCTCTCTCTCTCTCTCTCTCTCTCTCTCTCTCTCTCTCTCTCTCCTCTCTCTCTCTCTCTCCTCCCTCTTTTTCTGTCTGTCTTCTTTTTCTCTCTCTCTCTCTCTCTCTCTCTCTCTCTCTCTCTCTCTCTCTCTCCTCCCTCTCTCTTCTCTCTCTCTCTCCTCTCTCTCCCCCTCTCTCTCTCTCTCTCTCTCTCTCTCTTCTCCCCCTCTCTCTCTCCTCTCTCTCTCTCTCTCTCGTTTTGTGTGACCTTCTCTCTCTCTCTCTTCTCTTCTCTCTCTCTCTCCCTCTTCTCTCTCTCTCTCTCTCTCTCTCTCTCTCCTTCTCTCGTTTTGTGTGAGAGTTTTTATGCTTCATGGATTAATTTTCGCTCTTAATTCACGCGTCATGTATATGTATATAAATGATGCCATGTACATTTTTGTTTGTAATCATTATTCATCAGTAGCTTAGCAAGGACTAGTTGTTCGACAGGTTCTGACTGAACCTAAACTACAATCCTTTTAAAATCGTTTCCGAGTTCGAGTTCTCGGTGTCTTTGCCCGATGTGTGGACGATCCTTTGGGAGTCTCTGGTGAGCAAACCCTGCAGATGGGGTCTTTTTTTGTTTTCCCCACGCCAGATTAGGTGTGCGTGGTGGTTGCTTTTTTCATGTGGCGAGGGTGGGGAGAGGCAGTGGATGAGGAAGAGGAAAAGGTGGCAGGGGGGTGGGGGTGGGAGCGAGCCGAAGAGAAAGGTGACGGGCGTCTTCTGCGTCCACTTGATAAGGCTCTCTCTCTCTCTCTCTCTCTCT
>JABMCL010002894.1:1232500-1235000 GCA_018857735.1 Alviniconcha marisindica | reverse complement strand
CATTTGGACCTACCTAACAACTCAAATAAGCACACAGAGACAGACAGACAGGCAGACAGACAGATAGACAGACAGACAGAAAACTCGGACTCGAAAAGTGTTACACTCAAGGATAGTAGCGTTGGGTCCATTTGTACCCATCTAAGAGCCCGTAATTGCTATGCTGCAAACACAAAATAATAAGCACACGCACAGAGAGGAGAGAGAGAGAGAGAGAGAGAGAGGGAGAGGTCATATAATGAGAGATGATACCAGATTCCAGCAGCAGCGTGCAGCTATCGCTGTGCAGAAAGACCGACGGGAAGGAACGACAGCAAAATTATCAAGTGTGTCTGAATCAATAAAGACAGCTAGTTTCCCCGACCGGCACTTCCCCGCTTGTACGAGGCAGCCAGGCAGTCGATTTCCAATACCATCGCCTCGCGTCGTCTTCTGGGCCTAAAATTGCTGAGGCCTTCGTATAGACACGGCTCTCACGTCAGCTGTGAGCTGCACCAGGGCATGGTGGACGGTGTTGTCGAGATTCCCCCTGACACAGCATGTCGAGATTTCCCCTGACACAGCATGGTTGATGGTGTTGTCGAGACTGTCTCTGAGACAGACAGAGATTCCCCCTGACACAGCATGTCGAGATTTCCCCTAACACAGTCAGCATGGTTGACGGTGTTGTCGAGATTGTCTCTGACACAGTCAGCATGGTTGACGGTGTTGTCGAGATTTCCCCTAACACAGTCAGCATGGTTGACGGTGTTGTCGAGATTTACCCTGACACAGTCAGCATGGTTGACGGTGTTGTCGAGATTTCCCCTGACACAGTCAGCATGGTTGACGGTGTTGTCGAGATTTCCCCTGACACAGTCAGCATGGTTGACGGTGTTGTCGAGATTTCCCCCTCAGCATGGTGACGGTGTTGTCGAGATTTCCCCTGACACAGTCAGAATGGTGGACGGTGTTGTCAAGATTCCCCCTGACACAGCATGTCGAGATTCCCCCTGAAACAGTCAGCATGGTTGACGGTGTTGTCGAGATTTCCCCTGACACAGCATGTCGAGATTTCCCCTGATACAGTCAGCATGGTTGATGGTGTTGTTCGAAATTTCCCCTGACACAGTCAGCATGGTTGACGGTGTTGTCGAGATTTCCCCTGACACAGTCAGCATGGTTGACGGTGTTGTCGAGATTTCCCCTGACACAGCCAGCGTGGTTGGTGTTGTCGAGATTTCCCCAAACACAGTCAGCATGGTTGACGGTGTTGTCGAGATTTCCCCTGACACAGTCAACATGGTTGATGGTGTTGTCGAGATTTCCCCTGACACAGCATGTCGAGATTTCCCCTAACACAGTCAGCATGGTTGATGGTGTTGTCGAGATTTCCCCTGACACAGCATGTCGAGATTCCCCCTGACACAGTCAGCATGGTTGACGGTGTTGTCGAGATTTCCCCTAACACAGCATGGTTGTCGATGTTGTCGAGATTTTCCCTGACACAGCATGTCGAGATTCCCCCTGACACAGTCAGCATGGTTGACGGTGTTGTCGAGATTTCCCCTAACACAGCATGGTTGACGATGTTGTCGAGATTTTCCCTGACACAGTCAGCATGGTTGACGGTGTTGTCGAGATTTCCCCTGACACAGTCAGTATGGTTGACGGTGTTGTCGAGATTGTCTCTGAGACAGTCAGCATGGTTGATGGTGTTGTCGAGATTTACCAAGACACAGCATGTCGAGATTTCCCCTGACACAGCATGTCGAGATTTCCCCAGACACAGCATGTCGAGATTTCCCCTGACACAGCATGTCGAGATTTCCCCAGACACAGCATGTCGAGATTTCCCCTGACACAGCATGTCGAGATTTCCCCTGACACAGTCAGAATGGATGACGGTGTTGTCGAGATTCCCCCTGACACAGTCCGTTTTACACCACCCGTCTTCACGTCCCCGTGAGGTGCAGCCAGAAATCCGCACTGCAAATCCCCTGTGAGAAATCGACCAGCTGTGTTGGAATGCCAGGGTAGCAACAAGGCGGTTGGATCTCTGTGGCACTGACTGCCGGAGACGAGCACGTGTTGGAAACAGGAGCATCAGTTCTGTGATGGAACAGGATAGCCTTGGGCAGCAATCGATACAAATACAGAAGAACTATATTATTCAGTTTTTTTAAATGCATAAAATGAAAATGTGTTTATTTTCATTTTATCAAGTCGTGTTGTGGCAGTAGCGTTACGGACAACAATAGAGCTTCGTGTCAGTAGTGCTACAGACGACAATAGTGTTACGTGTCAGTTGCGCTACGGACTACAGTAGTGTTACATGTCAGTAGTGCTACAGGCGACGGTAGTGTTACATGTCAGTAGTGCTACAGGCGACAGTAGTGTTACATGTCAGTAGTGCTACAGGCGACAGTAGTGTTACATGTCAGTAGTGCTACAGACGACAGTAGTGTTATATGTCAGTAGTGCTACAGGCGACAGTAGTGTTACAGACGACAGTAGTGTT
>JABMCL010002894.1:1172500-1220000 GCA_018857735.1 Alviniconcha marisindica | reverse complement strand
TTGTTGTTGTTGTTGCTGTTATTTGCCATAGTGTCCATATCACTATTTGCAGTTGGATTTTCTGCCTGTATCTTATGTCGAAGTCAGTGCATTTAATATAACAAAACATTGCAGGTTTGGGGCCTTTGAAGAGCTGAAGAAGCACTTTGCTGGTCCTAATGGGGTTCTGGATCCTCACAAACGTATGCTGTGTGGCTTAGGTGAGTGCTTCCATCACCAGTGTGGGGCATGTTCTGTACAGCAGAACCTGCTGAATGATCTGACCTTCTCAGTTCCGGTAAACAATTGATTATTTAAATGAAGATCCAAACACATAAAAGGTTCAGCAGAATGCTATTTATTAGGACAAGACAAAACCAGCAAATTTTCTTTTGAACCTTTTTATGTGTTTGGATCTTGTTTTAGAATGCGAGCAGTCATTTTTTGTTTCAGATTTGTATTTAAATGAAGTTTTGTTATTTTAGTTGTGATTTTTCAGCAGCATATTTGCTTTGTTTCTTTGAGAATAATATTTGTTTTACGTGTTATGGTCACCTAAAAATAGCTTGGGGATTACCCAGCAGATCGGCCCTTTTCTAGAACGCTATAATACGTCATCAAGCGGTCACTCCACAGGTGCAAACACGAGGGAATAGAAAACAATATCGGTGGATGGGAAGACTTTTTGATCAGGACGGGAACAGGTAAGGGAAACAACTCTGTGTATCCATTGGACGAAGCATGTATGTGTGTGGTTATTCCCCTTGTATGGATTCCACCCCTTTCGCTATGGCTATTCTGTTTGCATGGGTTCAGTCCCTGAACACCTTTTGGGGGGATCGTGGTAGTCAGCTGTCAGTGTTATTTCTGTCAAAGTTAGTTTACTGCTGAACTGATGTTTGGTCTGTGTGTGTGTGTGTGGTGTGTGTGTGTGTGTGTGTGTGTGTGTGTGTATAATTTGTGTGTGTGTGTGTAATTGTGTGTGTGTGTGTGTGTGTGTGGTATGTGTGTGTGTGTGTGTGCAGGAGCTGGTATTATGGAGGCGATATTAGCTGTGACACCCATGGAGACGGTCAAAGTGAAGTTCATCAATGACCAGACGTCAGCAAAGCCACACTTTCGTGGTTTCTTCCATGGCGTATCACAGATTGTCAAAGAACAAGGTAAAAAAACAAGAGTCGGAAAAATCAGATATGCTGCTTTTACACCTTGCTGCTTTCCTCATCATTTTGTTTGTTATAATTTTTTAATTTTTTGCCATGTGTTCTTAAATGCTGTGAGCCAATGTGGCCCCAGGCTGGTAAGCAGACGGCTGTCAGTTTGAATCCACTTCAGCTCTCCTTTTTCTTCAGAAGTTGTGGCTTATGGACATTGTCTTCTGACTCTGCCCCTCAGAATTAATTAAACATATTTCCTTTGTTTGGCAAGAGGAAAAATGTGTTGTTAATTAAGATGTGGTGAGACAAAGGACCACAGTCCTAAATGAATAACTAAATAAGGGAATGAAGTTGGTCTGGTGACCCACTGTGACATCAATCCTGTACCCAATTCACTTTTGACTTCATGACCTATTAATCAAGGTGTGGTGAGACAAAGCACCACAGTCCAAACTGAGTAACTAAATAAGGGAATGAAGTTGCTCTAGTGACCCATTGTGACATCAGTCCTGTACCCAATCAAATTTTTGACTTTTTGACCGAATATGACCTCCCTTGTGAATATTCAGAAGAATAGTCGATTGTTGAAACCATGCAGCACTGGTTTCCCCTTCCTCTCTGGTGATTGGTTCGGATGTCTACAGGTCTGCATGGGGTGTACCAGGGTCTGATGCCCATGGTCTTGAAGCGGTGGATTTGCTTCTTTGTTGTGGAAGCCATGATGCACAGGGTTTTTTCCTTTCTCTCATGCAGTTTGTTTTGGTGTCTGTGGGTCTGTGTGGGGTGTACCAGGGCCTGACGCCCATGATCCTGAAACAAGGTTTCTCCTTCCTCTCATGCAGTTTGTTTGGTTGTCTGCAGATCTGCGTGGGGTGTACCAGGGCCTGACGTCCACAATCATGAAACAAGGTTTCTCCTTCCTCTCATGCAGTTTGTTTGGTTGTCTGCAGATCTGCGTGGGGTGTACCAGGGCCTGACGTCCACAATCATGAAACAAGGTTTCTCCTTCCTCTCATGCAGTTTGTTTGGTTGTCTGCGTGGGGTGTACCAGGGCCTGACGCCCACAATGGATATGCGTCTTCACTGTGAAAACCTTGACGCACAGGGTTCTCCTTCCTGTCGTGCACTTTGTTTGGGTGTCTGCAGGTCTGCGTGGGGTGTACCAGGGTCTGGCACCCACCCCAGGGTCCGACGCCCACAATCATGAAACAAGGTTTCTCCTTCCTCTCATGCAGTTTGTTTGGTTGTCTGCAGATCTGCGTGGGGTGTACCAGGGTCCGATGCCACAATGGATATGCGTCTTCATTGTGAAAACCTTGACGCACTGGGTTCTCCTTCCTGTCGTGCACTTTGTTTGGTTGTCTGCAGATCTGCATGGGGTGTACCAGGGTCTGACACCCACCCCAGGGTCTGACACCCACCCCAGGGTCTGATGCCCACAGTCCTGAAACAAGGTTTCTCCTTCCTCTCATGCAGTTTGGGTGTCTGCTGATCTATGTGCGATGTACCAGGGTCTGATACCACAAAGGATATGCTTCTTCACTGTGAAAACCTTGACGCACAGGTTTCTCCTTCCTCTCATGCAACTTGTTTGGGTGTCTGCAGGTCTGCATGGGGTGGGTGTGCCAGGGTCTGACGCCCACCCCATGGTCTGATGCCCACCCCAGGGTCTTTTGACCACAATCCTGAAACAGGGTTTCTCTTTCCTCTCATGCAACTTGTTTGGGTGTCTGCAGGTCTGCATGGGGTGTACCAGGGTCTGACGCCCACCCCAGGGTCCAACGCCCACCCCAGGGTCTGATGCCCACAATCCTGAAACAAGGTTTCTCCTTCCTCTCATGCAATTTGTTTGGGTGTCTGCAGGTCTGCGTGGGGTGTACCAAGGTCTGACACCCACAATCATGAAACAAGGCAGCAACCAGGCAATACGTTTCTTCGTCATGGAAACCATGAAGGACTGGTACAGGGGGGAGGACAAAAACAAGAAAGTCCCAACTCTTATCACGGGAGCTTTTGGGGCCACTGCTGGTGCTGCTTCTGTCTTTGGCAACACGCCTATTGATGTGGTCAAAACACGCCTACAGGTATGGGATTCAAGTCTGTGGATATTTATGCAGGGAGGGATGGCAAGAGTGGGGGGGGCAGAAGAAAATGAAAGTTCCAGCACTTCTTGAAGGGGAGGGGACCAAGGAAGACAAAAACACAATTTCCATAATCACTACAGAACTTGTTGAAGCTACCCTATCCACCTTCAGGAATACCCACAGGGATTTGCTGTGTTGTGTTCAGAGTTTTGAGCCAGCTCTTTATGCCTGATTCAGTGACTTGTGTATGGAACTGGCATAGTAAGATTTAGACATTTGTGATTCATCCTGGTATGATCCTGTGTATTTGACAGGACGTTAAAATCCAAGAATAAATAACTGACATTTTAATATGAACGAAACAAGGTTACATGGATGTGATTTAATCCTGTCTTGTGTATTTGACAGGACGTTAAAATCCAAAAATAAATAACTGACATTTTAATATGAATGAAACAAGGTTACATGGATGTGGTTTGATCCTGTCTTGCGTATTTGACAGGACGTTAAAATCCAAGAATAAATAACTAACATTTTAATATGAACGAAACAAGGTTACATGGATGTGGTTTGATCCTGTCTTGTGTATTCGACAGGACGTTAAAATCCAAGAATAAATAACTAAATTTTAATATGAACGAAACAAGGTTACATGGATGTGGTTTAATCCTGTCCTGTGGGGAGACGTGGGGGAGGAGGGGGGAGGGGACCATGTGTCCAGGGCTTGCATTCAGAAGAAACGGTTGTGCATTTCTGGACTCTGCTAAACACATACATCTGGCATTATTTTGGGCACTTCTTTAAGCAGGACCCCTCAAACCTGTGTTGATAGCAACCACTGTTAAAACGTATAGTCTGTCCATACCAACTTAGGTGACTTACAACCTGTGCTAATAGCAACCTGTGTTAAAGTGTATAGTCTGTCCATCATACCAGCTTTGGTGACTCACACCAGAGAGTCTGAAGCTAAATAGAAAGTTGTATTTTCATGTTTGTGAAGGTAAGTTGCTTTTTTATGTTCACCTGTACTTTGCAACGTCTGTCTGTGGTCTGATTGTGTGGATAATTATGTACAGTAGGTCTATTGTTTTGCTTTCACTAAATCTCTCTTCTTCCTGTTTGTGTTGGCAGGGCTTGGAGGCACACAAATACAAGAACACCCTGGACTGTGCAATAAAAATCTTCAAGCATGAAGGACCTAGAGCGTGAGTATTTTTGTGGCTTTGCTGCAGTTTTTAAATGGTTTGGTGCTGTCTTTTTGCAAACTACCTTTGGTCTGTTGAAACAAAGCCTAAACTGAACAGTTGTGTCTCAGTTCATAACTGGCTAAACACATTTTTTCTGGATTTGGAGTGATAGAGCAGAAACTACAGCTTTCCAGCTGATATTTCTTCTTCTCAGATGATTGTTGTTGTTTTTCCCTGTTGTGTCTAATTTATTTCACTCTGTGACTGGCTTGAAGGCATGAGTGAGTTTTCTTGGCACCATCATGGACATGGTAATTTCCTTGTGCTCTTGTTACTGGTCAGAAAAGTGTTACTCTATTGCATTCCTCTTTCCACGTGCAGATTTTACAAAGGAACGATACCACGCCTGAGTCGAGTCACACTGGACGTCGCCATCACCTTCATGATCTACGACAGCTTCATGCACTTCTTCAACGAACTCTGGAAAACGTAATGCAGTCGATCATTCCTCCTCTCTGTTGTTGGGTTTCTTCCGCTTCCCTTTCCTCCCTTAGATGCTCAAGAGTCCGCATGTGGTCTGTTTGAGCTCAGCGTTTTCAGGGGCTTGCAGAGAGGCTGGTTGAAATGAAACAATAGGAGGAAAAGATGGTACTGCTGTGACTTGAAGGTGCAAATCGCAAGGGTGTGGGTGTTCCCACCCAGTATTTGGGGGGGGGGGGGGGGGGGGGGGGGGTGATGCTGAGGACAGCCTTTGTTGCACGCTGTGTTAGCAATCTTAATCTATGTGTTCCTGTAATGATGTGTGCTGATTTTGCCTCCTCAAGTTTGATGCAGAGACATGTGCCAGGTAGTGACCCTCTCTGACAAAATGAATCTGAAGTCATTGGATGATGAACCATGAAAGTTGTAGATCATTAACATTTCAGCTCAACATTCATTGCGTTCAAGCATGTGAATAATTTTCTGTGACACCAAAACCATTAGCTGACTCGTATTATATTGTTTTAATATGAAAGCTGTTCAAGTTCATCAGTGTGATTCTGCAGTGATGTGGAACTCATTTTGTCAGAGATGGGTTATGGCATGCAAGAAACACAAAATGTGCTATGAACAGTGATTCAACTATGATTGTACAATCATGTTGATGGCAATTATTCTGTGGTATATTAGTCAGGAGTTTTGGCTGTGGTATTTGAGTCAAGACTTTCTGCTGTGGTATTGAAGTGCCCACAGTGTAAACTGTCAAAGTGTTGTGATTTTTGTCAATTCTGTGTTGTAGATGTATAATAGATCTACTGATATCAGGACAAGAGCCTGATGACTGTATACTTCTCAATTTAGACAGGTCAACATGATGAGTATGCAGTCTTATGATGCGGTCAACACCCTGAATTTTACAGTCTGTCTGTTATACTTAAAATATTGATTTCCCTGCAGATCATATATGAATTTATACGTATACAATGATATTTCACCTCACAGGACTGTATGATCCAAACGTAATCAACGAGTGAATGAACCTTGCATTTTCAGATTGTATTTTGTACAAGTTTAAAGGTTCCAGATAAATGGCCAAAATTGAGGAGGTTAAAAAGATGAATGAAGATCATGTGCCAAAATCTGGATTGTGAGAATCAACCGTCATTTCCTTTTTCTGTTTCCTTTTCTTCTTCTTTTTTTCTTCTTCTTTTTAAAAAATACAGAATAACCATTTGTTGCTTAGAAAGTGGGTCTACTGTGGTAATTTGTTGCTGTTTTGTATTGTCCTTTTTCTTTCTTCCTTTCCTCTTTTTTTAAGCATTCTTTTTAACGCTTTGTACATTTTCCTTTTAAAATTCAGGATTTTGTTTTTAAATTGCCTGTTGATTTCATGTCAAATTTGAAAAAAAAGTGTTTTCATCCTCAGTGCACTGAATGACCAGACTCACATGATGTCTCTTTGTAGAGTCTGTTCATCAATGAAAAAGACCAAAAAGTGTGCCCTAGGTTAAACTACATACAAAGATGCTTTGGTATGTGACAGACCAGCATATTTTAAAGTTCCAGCACTTGACAAGTGTTATGTTCATCCAAGTTTTGGTGGAGCAAGCAAATCATTATTCAAGAAACGTCTTTTCTAAAATTGATTATACAATGAACAGGGCATCATAAAATATAATGCTTTGACTCAAAGGTTTAATTCTGTCCTCTTCTGTCCACTTGCAAAATTCTACTTTGAGAGGGCTAGCGCCTTTAATCCTAAGTGTAGGGTCAGTATAACACAGTTTTGTGTACACTACTTTTTTTGTAAAGTCCTTTTCTTTTTTCTTCTTTGCTTTTCTTTCTTTCTTTCTTTTTAGTTTTTCTTATTTCTTTCCTTCTGTTTTTTCTTTCGTTTCTTTCTTTCTTTCTCTTTGGTGGGGAGAGGCATCTGGGACATTTCTGTCTTTGCTGAACAACTGAAATTCCATTTTTGACTGAAGGTACAAGGAACAGATGTATACCTTGCTTGCTGGAGGAGAAAATGAGTTGGGTTCCAAGATCCTAGTGCTGGAAGATTTTTTTGATTTTTTCCAAACAAAATGAAATCCTAAACCCAGAACCAGATCAAAGGAGAGCCTTGTAGGCATGGACCATTCTTAACGAGCTAGATCACAGCAGGTGACAAGAAGGCAACAAGATAAAAGGCAGGCTGGGACATGCAAACTGGTGAGAAGAAGAAGCTGGAGACAGAAGATTTGTTCAAACTGTGCACCAGTGACATTTTGATTTTTCTTTTTTTGGGGGTGGCTAATGTTGGGGGTGGGGGGGGGGAGGGGCAATTACAAGTACTATGAGTATGGAGATGGGCGATTACAGGTACTATAAGTATGGGGAGGGGCGATTACAGGTACTATAAGTATGGGGAGGGGTGATTACAAGTACTATAAGTATGGGGAGGGGCGATTACAGGTACTATAAGTATGGGGAGGGGCGAATACAAGTACTATGAGTATGGGGAGGGGCGATTACAGGTACTATAAGTATGGGGAGGGGCGATTACAAGTACTATAAGTATGGGGAGGGGCGATTACAGGTACTATAAGTATGGGGAGGGGCGATTACAGGTACTATGAGTATGGGGAGGGGCGATTACAGGTACTATAAGTATGGGGAGGGGCGATTACAGGTACTATGAGTATGGGTAGGGGCGATTACAGGTACTATAAGTATGGGGAGGGGCGATTACAAGTACTATGAGTATGGGGAGGGGCGATTACAGGTACTATAAGTATGGGGAGGGGCGATTACAGGTACTATAAGTATGGGGAGGGGCGATTACAAGTACTATGAGTATGGGGAGGGGTGAGTACAAGTACTATAAGTATGGGGAGGGATGATTACAAGTACTATAAGTATGGGGAGGGATGATTACAAGTACTATGAGTATGGGGAGGGACAATTACAAGTACTATGAGTATGTAGTGGCAGTGTGGACATGTCTGTGCTCTGAAAATCGTTGTCATCATCAATTGAGGGATTGTGAGAGATTGTGAAGTTTGTGAGAGATTGTGAAGTTTGTGGAGTTTGTGAGAGATTGTGAAGTTTATGAGAGATTGTGAAGTTTGTGAGAGATTGTGGAGTTTGTGAGAGATTGTGAAGTTTGTGAGAGATTGTGAAGTTTGTGAGAGATTGTGAAGTTTGCACCACAGCCTAAGCTCCTTAACCTCACTCTCGATCTTGGTTGCCTTGGTGACCTCTCATGAATATTCTTTGGGAATGGTCCATTGCACTTGTAGGTTTCAGTCTGATGCTGGTCTGAGTCCCTGCAGGAAAGTAATCCAGCTCATTTCCCGCTGCCCATTTACGCAGCATGAAATACACGCCCCTGAATGTAAAATAATGTTGCGATAAGTAACTGGACAAGTTTTATGTCATATTTATTGTAGGGAAAATTTTATTATGTACCCTGCCAATAGTTAGTCACATATGTGTTAGGTGACACCTGTTGGTATGGGGTTATTGTTTGTTTGTTTGTTTGCTTCTCTCTGCTTATTATGATTCATGCAATACATAGGGGTTTTGTTTGTTTGTTTGGGAATGTGCTGCTGTAATAATTATACAACACGTAAGTAACGTGCTGGGGGGGGGGGGAAGAAAGTAAGATTTTTTTATATCAGCTTTTCAGTAATGTTGAACATAAGTTTCTTGACATGGTTTTATTGTTTGCTTGATGTGATATTGACTGTTGTCATGACATGATTCCATTTTAAAATGGTGTGTGATTGTAGTGAGAAAGAGTGTTATATATGTTCAGTTATGAAAAGTATGTCTGATTTGTTTTTGTTTTTGCAAGTGATATGTTTTAGGATAATAAGCTCTTGGGGAAAATGAGAAGAAATCTGGCATTTCATTCAATCAGGAGCTAAAAATACCACAGAAAATATTTTACTGACATGAATATAATGGGTCATTTTTATCACAACAGGTTTAAAAAAGAAAAAGAAAAAAAGCATAATGCCTGACAGGATCTTTCCATTGGCTGAATGTGGTCCATTTATGGTTTTTGTTTTTAGTTTGTTATGGTTTTTCGTTGTTGTTGTGTGTGTGGAGGTGGGGGAGTGCTGTTTTTTTATTTTTTGTTTTGTCTTGGGGTGAGGGGGGGGGGGGCAGCGGGGGTTACTGTGCACTCAAATTTAGTGTTTGAGAAATTAATTCACTTTCCATTGGTGTTCCTGTTTCTGTTAAAAGGAAAGGGACTATGTAAACCAGGAAGATTGTGACCAAGCTGAGCTACTGCAAACGGTGACATGGTTTTGTATTTGTCATGGTCTTGTTTTGAAGTTCCTTTGCCCAATGCCTAATGCAGCTGCTGCTCGTGTACATTCCCATTCATAACATTTCACTAAACTTCACCCGAGTTTACTAACATGTTGAAGCCTTCAGTAGCTGACAGCATCCTATAACCTTGGTGGAACAAGTCATGTCTGCACAAATGTTTTGATTCTGTTTGTCTGTCTGTTAGTCGTTTGGGTGGTCTATCTTTCTCTCTCTCTCTCTCTCTGTCTCTCTCTCTCTCTGTCTCTCTCTCTCTCTCTCTCTCTCTCTCTCTCTCTCTCTCTCTCTCTCTCTCTCTCTCTCTCTCTGTGTCTCATTTCGTGTTATTCTAAGAACAGGTCTTCTTATGTTGTATCTTTCTCTCTGTCTCTCTCTGTCTCTCTGTCTCTGTCTCTGTCTCTCTCTCTGTCTCTCTCTCTCTCTCTCTCTCTCTCTCTCTCTCTCTCTCTCTCTCTCTCTCTCTCCTCTCTCTCTCTCTGCATTGCACAACATCATGTTTTCATGATCAGTGGTTTGACAACCTGGCGCATACTTTGTAGACATACAGTGCTGCCATCTCTGGGAATGCCATTGCCACCAAGGGAGCATACTCAAGATTTTGATGTGATGTCACCGCATGTTACCAACACAGTCATGATTTGAACCCAGGACCACTTTATTGTTGCATCAGACAAATTACTTTCTTATCTCGTCAGACACGTTAATGAGTCACTGCCAAGTTTGGTGACTGTTTGGTCTGGGAGCCATTTGGGTTAAACAGAGACTGACATAGTAAATAAGCACAGCCAGCCTGTGTGGTCCCAGGGGGTTGTGAGGAGGCAGGTGAAAATAGCAGAAAACATGCTTGATGATGGACTGCATCTTTAAGCAGGGTAGAGCTGATCCACTTAAAGATGTAGTTCATTGTGCATTTTCTACCCTCACCCCGCCCCCTTTAATTTCCTTTTCAAAACACCTTTGGTTCATTCTGTTTGTGTCTCCAGTTTCAGTGTGGGTGAGATACCAGCGAGTTGTGGGTGTGTGGTGTGTGTGTTGGTGGGGTGGGGTGATGGGTTTGAGTAGATTTCTCATGATGTTATAGTATTAGCATTGTCATTAATATTATTATTTAATATTTATCATTTTCACCATACTCTCGGTCAGTCTCTCATTGATACTGATTCATGAGAGAAATCCCATTGAAGTGGATTCCAAAGACACTCATTCCACCATTCAGAGGTCTGTTTATGCTTGGGTGACCCTGTGTGGATGGGGATGTTAAAATCCAAGACATACAAACTTGTTTTCTGTTATACTGTAGCCTGCATATCTTAAGACTTGTTTTGTGTTGTATGCTGTATAGTCAGTGGGGGGGGTTTTTTTGGGGGGGGAGGGGTGTTTGGTTGGTTTTTTGTTGTTGTTGTTGTTGTTGATTTGTGTTTGTTTGTTTTCTTCTTCTTCTTTTTTTTTTTTTTTTTTTTTGGGGGGGGGGGGGGGGGTGTTATTGTTGTTGTTGTTGTTGTTTTGGGGAGGGCTGGGGGCCTTTGGGGCAGGGGGAAGAGGTGTCTTTGCAGCTACAGCATCTTTCCATTTTATTTTATTTTTTAATTCCTGTCCTATTATTTGTTGTTTTTGATCAATTTTTTATATTTGTTTATTGGGGTGGGGGGGGGGGGGGGGGGGGGGTTAAAGCTGTTGTGGATTTGTTTTGTTTAAATCATTGATCACTTTGGGGGACTTGAGGCAAGCTGAGGACAACAGGACGGAGGCTTCAGATTGAATCAACTTTCACCAACAGCAAAAACTGTGTGCGCTCAACACTCAGCTGTGATTTTATTACAAGACACAAACTGTTTGGGTATGCTGTCAGAGCCTGTGTGAGACATTATGAACGACTGCTTCCTCTTTGTACAACTAAAATAGTATGTTTTTTGTACTAAGAACATTTGCGCTTGTTGTGACTACTGAGTTTTTTAGGGGTTGGATGGACAAGTTGTTTCACCCATAATGTTCATGATGCATGGCGAAACCTCTTGGTCAGTCTTGCTGCTGACATTTGTACCCTGTCCCAGACTTCCAACCAAGTGTTTGAACTAAACGTGCATGCCATTAGTTCTGTCATTTCTACCACCCTGAATGCACAAGCTCCTATCATTTACAATGTGCTACCAGTCCAAAGGCATGTCGCATGATTAATATACTAATAGGCTATGTAGCATCCCATCTCTTTTGATTGGTTGGTTGGTGAATATTAGTGCTGTGAGTGATGTAAGTGAATTGGGTTCGTGTGCAGAACTTTCTGAAGTGGCAGATACCATGGACCTGTTTTGGCCACCAGAGACTGACCAAAATAAAAACTGTACACTGAGCATTTTTTGCAGGGGGTGGTGGGGGGATGGATGGTGGGGGGGGGGGGGGGGGGGGTAGATGATAGAGCATTAAAATCCAGTTATTTACTTACATGCAGAGTTCTACTTCATTACTTGATATGCCCAGTCAACTGGAAGGGTCTATTAAGGTGAAACACAAATCATCACATCTGAAGTATTAGTCAGATTCATTGTTCATGACACACCTCACTTTGTTTGAAGAGGACTGGAGGAAAATGAAGATGAGTGAGCTAGAAAGGCAAAACTCCAGACACTAGGTGCAGATTGTAAAGCTATATTCAGGCCTACTTATTAAGATATTAATCCCAGGGTTCCCCCTCCCCCCACCAAAACACACTTACACTCACGGGGAGGTGGGGTGGGGTGATGATGTCCATTTTCTAAAGCGAAAAAAAGAAAAGGTCAGTATCTTCCTTTCACAATGTTAAAGAATTTTATGTGTGGTGTGTAAATCATCAGAGATGAGAGTAAACTGTTATATATATATATAATATCCTGACCATTCCTTCCAAGTTCACTGGCATACACAATTTTCTTGTCAGAAGGATTTGGACTTGTTTTTGTTTTATGAGTTAAGCAATGTCTTTATATTTTCATTTAACAGACTGTGGGTCATGAGAGAAAAAGTTTGTGTTCCTCAAACAAATTTATGTTTAATTGATTATGCTTTGAAACTTTCCGTATCAAATGTGGGTTGCCATTTGAAATGTAGATCATGCACTGGACCATTCAGTAAATTAGTTTTTATTGTTACACTGTTTTATTTTTGTGTGATTCTTTTTCTTTTTTTAAAACCAGATCATGGTTGAAATAAGTTTGTTGGTGTATTTGTTCCATGACTGTGCATGCTCTGGGTAGAGTATTGATGTCCTTAGTGCCTATACATTATGAGCAGTTTTCAATGTGATCAAAATGAATGTTTTAGACAATGAAGGATGTTCACAGAAGACTATTACACATACAGGCACCTGAAACCAACCAATTACTTGTTCAGTGGTCGTTTCTGAGTAGCCTGTGGTTAGCTTCAGTTTCAGATAGATTGTGGCATCTGATTAGATGGTAAAACTTGTGTTTAGGTGAAGAACAAGTAATCAGCTGGTTTCACGTGCCTGTAGAAGTTGTGAACAACTAGTAATTATCTTTTTGGTGATATTACAAGTTGTTGTGTGTGGCAGAGGTGTGTAGAAGCGCTATAGGTTGCTTTTGATTGTTTGTACTTGATTTATGTACTCAGATATTGGTGACGTAGAAGAGGTGATGATGTTAATGACTTGGGATTACATTTTGTTGCAATATAAATGCCTATAATCAATAAATATGAGCCATATACACTGACATTATCTACCAGTTGTTGTGTCCATCTGTACATAAGACCTAGATTTAATGCCCAGTCAACCACAGCTGTTATATCGGGGCAAATCCTTGGGCGGTTGCCGTGGGATTCCTTGCCTGATTTCCAAGGTAAATACTGAGGCTCTACCAGCAACCTTTGGCTTGATGAGACTGGTCTGATTTACTGGAAGCGCTGAAAATTGACAAGCAGCTATCAGTCACAAAGTCTCAAGCAGTAGTAGTAGTAGTAGTAGGATTTTAATGTCCTGTCAACCACACAGGGTCACAGCGACTCATTCAGGATGGCTGAGAGAAAGAGAGAAGGACTTTTTAAAGTCCCATTGAATTTTGCATGCTTGTTGTCTCTTCCTTTATTGGCATAAAAATCATAAGCACGGCAAAACTTCAGTTGGCTCGCAGCGCGCACATAAACACACATACACATACACACACACTGTTAAATATCAAGTGGTACTCCTACTAACAATAAATCATTTCAGTTGATAAATATAGGTGGACCTATCTCAGTGTTTGTGATAGAAATCAAGATAAATTATACTGCGATAATTCCAACAAGATCGTGATGAGAATGACTTCAGTATTAATGTTGAGTCTGAACTAGTCATCAGTCTAAGTCTCTAACGCATGTTCAGTGAACACCATCCTGTTTATGTTGAATAAATGACTGCTTTTAAAGCCAGACGGAATGGTTGACGACACCAGTACTCCAAGTCCTAGCTTTATGTGCTATAGTATACGGGCAGTGATGAAGGGACTATCTTTCTGGGACTGAAGTGTGTGTGTGTGTGTGTGTGTGTGCGAGAGAGAGAGAGAGAGATTGCTGTATGTGTGTAGTTATAATTTGTGTGTTTGGATTGAGTTTGTAAGTTTGACTTGGGCACACAGCTTAATGCACGAGAATCGTTTAAAAATACGTATTGACTTTTGGCAGTGTCTGATCATATTGGTGTGACCCTGTGCCGTTGACAGGACATTAAAGTCCAATCGCTAACTAACTGCCTTTGCTCTAATAACTTCAGTAGTGGAGTGTGAAAGTCTGCAAGAAAATGAACTATGTATTCAGTGGGAAGAACAAAAATAAATAACTGCCATCATGAGGAACAAGAAATAGTTACCACAAGGGACAAACCGTTTTATATGTAGGTGCTTCTCAAAGGGAATGTAAAACAAAAAGAATGAGAATGTAGCTGCAAGATTACATGAACATATAGAATGCCATGAAAGTTGGCCTATTGACCAGTTTCCAAAACTCTCTCTCTCTCTCTCTCTCTCTCTCTCTCTCTCTCTCTCTCTCTCTCTCTCTCTCTCTCTCCAACCACTACCGCTACCACTGTGTAATTAATAAATAGTCAAACATCCTTATCCTCAGAGTCAACAAACATAACGGGATATTAAATTTTATACCTCATGTTCAGCTGTTCCTTCTGTTCTCCTGAACACAAACTGTACAAACTGCAGCCCGTGTGTGTGCAGAGAATATTCACGATCTGCTCTTGCTCCAAACTTTTAAGGACCTTGTCAAGACTAATGTGCACCATTTCGAGTCCAGCGAATCTTCTTGGAGACCGACCTACAACCATCATAATTATTAAATCAGCATAACAAGAAGGCAGGTTAGTAAAATAATGCTCAAAGGACTCACTTTTGAGATGCATGTTCACTGGAAAGACAAGCATCAATTCACAAAAGCCCATGTTACTTATTACAGTGATTTTCTTTCAGAACGGTAGGCCTCTAAAATAAACAGTTACTAAATGATCAGTAAGCCTTTTTTTCTTTTCTTTTTTCCACAAATGCAATACAAATAGCACAATAGCATGACTCGATGCCATGACAATACAGCAAGTATCATTAGTTAAAAATCAAAAACAATTAGGTCTTTACATCCTCATAGGCACTTACTTCTGCCTATATTATTCTCAAAGGTTATTGCCAACCATTTTTAACTTCTCAGAAATTTCAAGCAACAATTTAAAAGTGTCAAATCACTGCCCTTAACTGAAATATGAAGATCACTCTGTTTTGAAAAAAATATTAATGTGAATAAGTAACGGTCACTTGAGCTGTGCGTACATGTGTGCGTGTGTGTGCACGCGCACAGTTACAAAAATTCCAAGCCAAAACCATCCAGTCTAGCATTACGTTGTAGCCAAATTAAAAATCCACGTATTGCGAATGAACAGGCTTAGATCACAGCCTTCCCATGTACAGCTGTCCAACATAGCTGAGTGATACTACATACTACAGTGTTCGCTGTCTTTGGTCAGTACCCACGTAATAATTATAGGCTATGTTGGCATGCAGTTAATATTGTGTCCACACATTGTTTATGGACTGGCTAGCAGACTATAAATAAACCTGCTAAGTGCACTTGTTTGTGTGAGCTGGTTTGGCCTAGCGGTAAGGTGTTAGGCTGGTAAGCGGAGGGACCACGGTTCGAATCCGCTTCGGCTCTCCTTTCTCTTCAAAAGTTGTGGTCTGTGGGCACGGTCTTGTGACTTTGTCCCTCACAATTATGAAACATTAAAATGGCTCTCATCGCTGCCCACCTTAATGCATAAGTCATTCTGGTGGTGACAGTGTAGCGAAAGGTATATAATCTCCCTCTCCCCCCACTTCCATACCCCCTTCCCCCCTTCTCCCCATCCCTAATAAACCTTATGGTTTCTGTGGACGTTAAGCACCATGTTTACACTTGATTATGAGTGCTCGTAACTATCGCCATGCCAGGTTGGATTTTTCTTTGAACTTTGATCTGAGGTGACCCACATGTTTGTGTTTCGAACATGTGCAGTGTTGTTCTTGTCCTTGTTTTGAGTCGATGCTGATTCAGGGAAGTCATTCAGTTCTCGGAATCAGGTGTTTACACACACACAAACAAACACGCGCGCGTTGTCTGCCGTCATGAAATGTCACCGACAAACACTGCACGTTCAAATACATATATTAATCATTTCATTTTTCACAGTTGAACGCACGTGTGCACACACAGTGACATGCCTGCACACACACACACACACACACACACGCACACACACCACTAACACTAAAACACACGCACAAAAACCATATTATGTTATCTTTTTCAGTCATGTATTTTTGCCTTGTACTCTTCTCTCTCTCCTCTCCTCTCTCTCTCTCTCTCTCTCTCTCTCTCTCTCTCCCTCTCCCTCCTCGCACACACACATAAATCATTTCATTTGCACTGTCACAGCTCCACCATGCTGCACAAACAGTAATGTGATAGTTCATTTATACAGTCATGATTTTTGTTTGCCATCGCACACACACGTTCGCGAATTTTAACAACTCCCTTAGCTACACCACACATTTACAACTAAACCAGTAATGTGGGGTGGGATTTTGTTTTTGTTTTTGTTTTTTGTTTTTGTCTATCATAAAAGCCAAAATGCTGACGTCAATGTGTACCCAGAAAGTAACATATAAATCGCTATGCACAATGCCAATAGTCAATATTCTGCCTCATCCACAAGCAAGCTGCCGAGGCTCAAACTACTCGAAGCCAAAATCGTGTCGTCACTCTGTCAACATAATGGACAGGACCGAGCGTGCTGTGCATTGCAATGGGTACTTGTTTAAACAAAGCTACCAAAACCAAAATTGCATAAATAACAATGCATTTCAAATTCGAAACATACAATACACATGGTCAAATGCATAGGTCCTCGGTTCTTTTACGTAACTGGTGCCACAGAACAGCCATAAACGCTCAGTCCACGGACCCCAAAGAACGGACCCAGTGGAACTGGTGCAATCTCTGAAGTAGCAGTAGTAAGTAGTTCACTCACCAACTCTCTGTCGCCAAAGGTCGGGTCCAAAGCTTGTCCAAAGCACCACAGGTAACAACAGCAGCATTCATATTATTACAGATGACACAACAACAAAAAACCAGGAAGAAACAAAAACCAAAAAAAGCCAGTTTTCACAGAAACTGGGAGACACAGCGGGCTTATTCACGTGCGTTAAACTTTGTTTCGTGAGTTTGTCAGGGGCAAGTTCCCGTGAGAATGACAATTAGATACGAGGAGGAATGACTGGAGCGGAAACATACTGTTCTCTCGAGTTATCCACAGAAACAGACGTTGAACGTTCTGCATCAGCAGGTGCCTTCCGAGGATTCTCACAACTCGAATAAGGTCGTGCACTGATCTGACCTCACGTGCGCCAGTAGCGCACACACATGCACACGCGCTCGTCCTGAAACAGCACTAACACGCGTGAAAGCACACACACACACATACACACACGTAAACACACACACACATACACACACACACGCATACACAGGCACACACACGCTGACACACACGTTTCCCCTAACACACACACGCGTGCGCGCACTCACAGGCGCACAGACATCACGCGCGCACGGTACCCCCCCCCCCCCCCCCCCCCCCCACACACACACACACACACACACACACACAAAATAACCACTCCAAACACACCCCATCACTCGGAAGCCGTGACGACGGGTTTATCCACGCTGGAGCCGCAGGTGGCGACGGTGGGCGCCCTGCTGGACACGTGCCCGTTCCGCTCCGCTGGCTCTTTGCCGCACTGCCGGTCCCTCAGGTAGCCCAGCGCCTTGATGGTCTTGTACTGGTCCGGGATCTCCATCATCACGTGCAGGGCCAGGATGGCGTCCGGGTTCTTCTGCTTGGCCGTCACCCGGTGGAAGTTGACGAACTGGAAGTTGTCGAACTGCCGCTCGGGCAGCCGGTCGTCGAAGTGCTCCATGATGTCCCACGGCCCGTCGCCCACGCCGACCACCACGATGCTGAGCGCCACGTAGGAAGCGTCCACGATGGCCTCGATGGTGGGCCCGTACTCGTTCACCTGCCCGTCGGCGATGATGATGAGGATGTGGTAGGTCTTCATCTCCTGCACGATGTCTATCGCCTCGCGGATGATGGGCGCGAAGTTCGTGGGTCCGCCCAGGCTAACCCGGGTGGCTACCCGCTCGTAACGGTCCAACACCTCCGCGAAGCCGAAGCAGCCCCGCGGGTCCTGGGCGAAGGGGAAGACGCGGTCGCCGTTGGTCTCCTTGTCGGCGAAGCCGAAGGCCGGGATGTAGCGGTCCATGTCGAAGGACTCGAGGGTGCGGCCCATGATGGAGATGACCCTCTGGTACGGGTTGAGCACCTTACCCTGCACCACGCGGTGCAGGCACTGGCCGTTGAACGTCTTGCGGCCCTGCCACTCGTTGCTGGCCGAGAAGTCCACGCCGAGGATCAGCTGGCACTTCTCCAGCCCGGCCCGCCGGCACGCGTCCGCCACGTCCTCGTAGCTGGAGAAGTGGTCGTCGAAGGAGAAGAAGGTGCGGTTCTGCGCCTTGAAGAGCGAGAAGATGGAGCTGTGCATCACCTGGCGCGTCGTGGCGCCGGTGACGCTGCTGACGAACACGCTGTCCACGTCGATCTCGCCCTCCTCCCTCCGCACCAGCTGCTGACGCTGTCGGGAGCGGTGGTAGAACCACAGCATCACCATCAGCACCACGTTGGCCGCGACGTACATCAGACACGACAACAACGACATAGGCTGCACCGCTGCACCATGCGCCCCGCTGAAACACACGGGGAAAGAGTCGAGTCAGACGCTCTGCTGAATGACGGACAACTGTAGGGTCATCGTAAACCTCGCTGAAACACAGCAAGAATCTTTTTATGAAGCCTTACGAAATACAGCAACAATAGAGCCATCAAACACTTCACTGATTTGAAACAGCAACAATAGAGTCATCGAGCATCATTCTCACTGAAAATCTAAAACAGTCACCAAACACCTCAGTGAAACTGCTGCAATAGAGCCATTAAACACCTCACTAAAACAGCAACAAAATCACTGAGCATCATTCTCACTGAAACGGTAAAAACAGAGTCGTCAAACACATCAGTGAAACATAAGCAATAGAGCCATTAAACACCTCAGTGAAACAGCAGTGAGACATACAGCATCATTCTCACTGAAGCGGTAAAAACAGTCGTCAAACAGAAGCAATAGAGCCATTAAACACCTCAGTGAAACAGCAACGAGACATACAGCATCATTCTCACTGAATCAAACACCTCAGTGAAATAGCAGCAATAGAGCCATTAAACACCTCACTGAAACGGCAACAATATGCTGTTTCAAGTATCATTTTTACTGAAACAGTAACAGATTCATCAAACACCTCAGCGAAACAGCAGCAACAGAGCCATCAAATTCAAACAGTGGCTGAAACTCAGCAACAACAGAGCCATCAAGCACATCACTGAAACATCAACAACAGTCATCAAACACCTCACTGAAACACAGGAACAATAGAGCCACCAAGTATCTCACTGAAACAGCAACAACGCAGTTACGAATACCCCACTAAAACCCAGCAATAACAGAGACATCAAACCTCTCACTCAAACAGCAGAAACAGTCATCAAACACCTCAATGAGCAGCAACAATAACGTCATCAAACACCTCATTGAAATCAATAAAGCCATTAAGTGATAACACTGTCAAGTGCTCTCTGGCATATGCTGGGATTGCATTTCTTCCGCCAAGCCTTCTGATTGATTTGTACATGCCAACCGCTACCTGTTTCATATTCGCGTGTGTGCGTGTGTGTGTGTGTGTGTGTGTGTGTGTGTGTGTGTGTGTGTGTGTGTGCGCGCGCGTGTGTGCAGGTGTCAGTTGGGGGCGGGGGTGGGGACTGGGAGAGATGGAATTAAGGGTACGTAGTAATATAATGATTCATTTTCTTTATATATTGCTGTTTCTCATAGGGCACATGTACTTGTATATTACACATTGTTAGTTGTCATAATTATATGTATTATGTTTGTGAAACTTAGAAAATGTTGGAGAATGTAAAGCTCAGTGAGTTTGGGTACACCAGAGAATAGCGCTATACAAAAGTTATCTATTATTATTATTATTGCAGAGTGGTATCCAGAAGAAGCAGGGGTCCACGCATATACCGATGGATCTGCAACAGGTGCCCTGACAAATGGAGGAGCAGGAGTGTATGTCAAGTTACCAGAAGAGGCACACTCAGCAAGCATTCCCGCTGGCAAATACTGCTCCAACTATATGGCAGAGATTCTGGATCTTGTACAGGCCGCCTCCATGGTCAGAGACTCCGGCTACAAATGTCAACAGGTTGTCTTCCTGTCCGACGCACTCAGTTCAGTCCTGGAAACTACAGCAGGAGACAAACTCCCTCGTCTTGCAGGAAGCCTTCATGATGTCATGCAGCACAGACGAGTAGTCCCGCAGTGGGTACTAGCCCACTGTGGTCTTCCAGGAAATGAAAAAGCGGACGAGCTCGCCAAACTTGGAGCCAAAGGAAGACAGCAAGACAACAGTGTCACCTTCCAAGAAAAGAAGACCCTCGTCAGAGCGGCCCTGGGGCAACGCACTGAGAGGGATGACTTCAACTTCCCTGACCGATGGCAGCAGGTTGTGGTCATGAGACTACACACGGGCCACAACCGACTCAATGCCCACATGCTCAGGAAAATGAAGCTGGCACCTTCACCAACCTGCAACTGCGGTCTTGAAGACCAGATGGTTGAACGTATACTGCAGATGTGCCCGCTTCTGCAGAAAGCAAGACAAAATGTGTGGCCAACAGCAGTCCAGCAACACACCAAACTCTACGGCAGCAAGGAGGAACTGGAGAAGAAGGCCACATTCATCTTGCGGACTGGTCTCTCTCAGTGTTGCGGCGATCGAAAAGAAGCAGCAGCCACCAATTATCTCACTGAAAAGCAACAATGCGGCCGTCAACTCCTCACTGAAACACAACAGAGTCATCAAACACAAGACGAAACACAGCAACAACAGAGCCATCAAACACCGTACTGGCCTTCAGTATCTAAAACGAAATTAATTCAATAAATTAATGCGTAAGTACGACTCCAGGTGGTGTCCATAAAACTGTTTCTAACGGAAGGAATACCATAACAACCCTATCTATAATCTTCCCTTACTGCATTGGCAGAACACACTATAAATGACCAACGACCGTGCTAGAAACGTCTGTGGCACACCTGCAGTTCAAATAATAATCAGACACAAATCAGTAAGAAGCTCCTGTTATGTCAAACGATGGATCGATGTCTGCTGTGACAATGAAGCGAATGAGCACACAAACACGTGCACTATACCGAACAGCCATTTCGCTGTACTTTAAACGCCACCACAACTATCGCCCTAATTCGTCAGATCGCACGGCCCAAACCTCGGAGCGGAACACTCTTCTTACCACCATTTTAATGTTTCAGTAGGAAGCGATGGACAAAGTCACAGGACAGTGTCCACAAACCACAACCTCTTTGAAGAGAAAGGAGAGCCGAAGCGGTATCGAACCGAGGTCCTTACGCTTACCAGCCTTACCGCTAGGCCAAACCGGCTCATTAAAATTTAAAAAAAACAAACACCACTGAATATAAAAAGGTACATATTAAACAAACTAGTAATTTACGTAATTTACCGGTGTTGTAATACGTTCACACACACACACACACACACACACACACACACACACACACACACACACACACACACACACACACACACACACACACATACCAAATGTTACGCACCACATTTTAAAAACGAAAAAACTTTGCTGTAAACATGAGCTATGCACTAAAATGAATGAAATAAATGAAAGCATATATTAAACAGCATCATCACAACTGTGCTGCCGTGTATTTGCCTTAAAAGACTGCGAATAAAATGCATCAGTTTTCGAAAGTGTTAATATGCTCGAGATCAAGGATACTGCTGTCAAAAACAGAGCACAGTCCACTCTTCTAATGTTTAAATATGTCAAGCGACCAAAGATCAAGATCGATGGCACACCATGGCTACTTTCACGAGAATCGATTCTCCCGTATCAGCCAGTTTCGCGTCATAAACGGGTGTTACGGAACAGCACACCCAGCGTGCTGTACAACAAAGCACACGACAGTCTGGTCAGGAGAAGCGAAGCAAAGAAGCACCACTGGCCGTACTGACACTGACAGGAATGGAATATAAAATAACTTCTTCTTTTTTTTAAACCACACAGCAGTTCTTCACTCGATTTCTGGTCTTGTTTGTTAAGACGATTGAAGTTCGCGAAATCACAACGGTGCGTGCTGCCATTTTGCGCCAAGACTGCAGTGACGTCATGAACAAGGTAGGCATGTGCGGCAAAAGTATTAATTACGTCACGAGCCAACCTTTTTCTGCTCTTCATTGGTAAAGCACGAATCAACATGGCTGCGCTTTGAGGAGCTCAAATTCAAAAAAGAAAAGAAAGAAAAAAAGTACTGCTATTGTATAAATACTGATAGAACAACCAAATGAATTAAGCCTGCTGAATAAAATATTATAACATTTTCTACGTTTTCAGGCCAGACTGCGTCCTCGTTTTGGGTCCACTTTAATACGGTCTCCTTCTTATTTTCAAACTCGAATGAAACAAGCAAAGACGGTACACCTATTTCCGTACGGTCTTTGCCGAAAGTGGCAATACTATTGTCTCGCTTTCAGGGACATAAACTCGGAAACAGAACCGAGTCCATTCTTCAATGCCGCACGTAATTTCCAAACAAATATGGCACACAACGTACCTGAGGGAGACCCGCACCTGCACCGAATCGATTCTCTTTTATCAGCCGGTTTGGTGAACGTACTCAGAAGTGATTGAGCAGCCAACCCAGTTCCATTGGCACCGAATGGCAGTCGTTAATCATTACGGTCTCCAACTGACAATGACATTCAAAACGAGGAAACTGCCCTTTGGTTGGTGTTTCTGTCGTGAAGTTGGTAAAGATACTGTCACCACGAATTTTGGTGTGACTGAAAATAGCTTTATAAAGAAAAAAACAAACCTTCATAAAGAAAAAACAAACACTTGTGTGACCATGTTGATACAGACGGACAAGCTAACTCCAATATATACTGGTAGAAGGGGGGGGGGGGTGTTTACAAAAGTAGTCACTTTTATCCACAAACACATGTAAGCAATTAATTCACAGAATCTCAAGATCCGTTTACTCGAAGGTGACTTAGTTAGACAGACTGATAGTAGAGTAGGGTAGGGCACTGTTGGGTAGAGTTAGGTCGGGTGGACTGAACTGGATTAGATTAGATTAGGTAACAGACAAGCAGACAGATTGATAGTAGAGTGTTGGTTAAAGTGGAGATACAGCTCAATGGTAGAGCGTCGGACTCGTGATCGAAAAGGTCGTGGGTTCGATCGCCTGCTGGTTGGGCAATAATATCTTCTTCTCCAGAGTCAACTTTCTGTTCTAACTCTTGTTTCGTCCCACCCCCATGTTCGTTTTAGTGCGTAAAAGACCCCGGTCATTCTGACGAGAAAAAGGTCTGGGTGGCAGGTTACTGTTGAACATACACGCAACCTTCACCCAGCAAAGTCGGAATGGTTTGACAATGCCGTACAGCCATAGTGTGGGGACCCATCAGACAAATGAGCTCACACGCAACTCGCCTGGGAACGCTCGTCCACAGTCGTCTCACCTCGCTGAGAACTGTGGACTGATCCCTGGCCTGAAGAGTGCAGTTGGTACACACAATCTGAGTTCCACTTACGTAATGTAATGAGAGAAAAAAGTACTTGCAAGGCGCTTACACCTAACGTGAGCCCAATGCGCACAAAACGAAAGCAACTAAGATCAACAAAATATATACACTACCTAAGCCCAATGAACCCTACAAATAACATAAACACACGACGCTACACGCTAATAAAACTCTCTCCCCTCTCTCTCTCTCTCTCTCTCTCTCCCCCTCTCCTCTCTCTTCTCTCTCTCTCTCCCTCTCTCTCTCACACCACACACACACCAACCCACACACACCACACACCACACACACCACACACCACCTCACACACACACACACACACACACCCACACACACACACACACACACACACACACACACACAACACATATAAAAAACCAAACACATTTCTCTCTCTCTCTCTCTCTCTCTCTCTCTCTCCCCCTCTCTCTCTCTCTCTCCCCTCCTCTCTCTCTCTCTCTCAAGCCTATAAGTATATAAATAATGCGTGTAATTTTATATTTACTCATCAGTAGCTTAGCAAGGACTAGTTGTTAGGTTTTTGACAGACTGCCATTGCAAATCTTTGGTCATTTGAGACCTACTTTATACACCCATAGAACTCCGCCCAGTCTCGTTCCAACTGCTTGTAAGGGTGACTTTTTTCCTCTCCCCCCCCCCCCCCCCCCCCCCCCCCCCCCCCCTCCTTTACTGTTCTAAGTTATAAGCACTGACTGCGTTTTTTTCTTTTTCTTCCAATACTAGTCATATGAATTATTTGCTGGCTGTATGCTCATAATGTATAACTGAGTGAGTGTGCGTCTGGCGCTGTGAACACGCTATGTTTTGTGTGGAAATTCTCATGTATAAAATTTCATTCACTCATTCATGCCTATATGTATATAAATGATGCCTGTAATTTTATATTTACTCATCAGTAGCTTACCAAGGACTGGTTGTTAGACAGGTTCTTGACTGAACTTAAACTACAATCCTTGTAAAACAAAGGGTTCGAATTCTCTCTCTCTCTCTCTCTCTCTCTCTCTCTCTCTCTCTCTCTCTCTCTCACCCCACACACACACACACACACACACACACACACACACACACACACACACACACACACACACACACACACATTCTCTCTGTCTCTCTCTCTCTCTCTCTCTCTCTCTCTCTCTCTCTCTCTCTCTCTCTCCTTTTTACCACACACACACACACACACACACACACACACACACACACACACGCACGCACGCACGCACGCACGCACGCACGCACGCACCCACGCAAACTGTTTGTCCTATATCGATAGCACAAGAGACAGAATCGAACCACCGATAATGTCGCCCCACGTCCTTCGCGGATTATGCCAAAGACTGTTGAAGGAAACTTTAAAGAAGGTGGACCCTTGCACAAAACTCTTCAAAAGAAGAAAGCGGGGGGGGGGGGGGGGGGGGGTAAGAAAGGAAGAAGAAAAATGCAGTGGGCGACAACTGAGCTGCTCCAATTCAGACCTAGGCCCTCGCTGATCCAGACCGCCCCACAACGATTCCGCCCAGTTGATCAGCTTGTTCGTCAATTACCCGCAGCGTAAGCAACGGCTTTATAACCTGAACGGGTATCAACTGCCAACAACTGGTTACCTCTCCTGCCGTTTTGTTGCTAGGGAAGCGCACTACGTCGCCGCCAAATGGACTGGGATTGTGTCATTGCCCTCACAATGCATCGGGCAAACCAAAAGCCACGCGCGCGTGATTGCTGTTTGATGACGCTGACTGTGAAAACAATGAGGTTTCGCTGATGTTGCGTAAATGCCAATTTGTTTCTAGGCACGGTTCACTGTTGTTGTTGTTGTTTCCTCCTCGTGAGTTTTCCTGGTATCAAATTGACTTCCTCCTTACAAATTCTTTCATTTTACTGCGAAACGTTTTCAGTTCAGCGTGGGTTTCCTTGTTGACTTTTTTCGTGTTCCTTTTTGTGTGACTGAAGCCAACTGACTGAGTGAACGAATTACTGAAGGGAAATGACTGAAGGGAAATGACTGTCTGACTGGAGATAACTGACAGATCACTGACTGACTGACTGACTAACTGACTGACTGAAGGTATCTGACTGACTGACTGACTGACTGACTGAAGGTAATTTATTGACTGACTGACTACTGAAGGTAGTTGACTGACTGACTGATTGATTGAAGGTAACTGACTGACAAAAGGTAACTGACTGACTGACTGAAGGTATCTGACTGACTGATTGATTGAAGGTAACTGACCGACAGAAGGTAACTGACTGACTGACTGACTGACTGACTGAAGGTAACTGACTGACTCACCGACTGACTGAAGGTATCTGACTGACTGATTGATTGAAGGTAACTGACCGACAGAAGGTAACTGACTGACTGACTGACTGACTGACTGACTGACTGACTGATCGAAGGTAACTGACCGACAGAAGGTCGACTGACTGACTGACTGACTGACTGACTGACTGACTGACTGACTGACTAAAAGCAACTAACTGGCCGACTGAGTGACTAAAGGAAGGAAGGCGAACTGATCTGAAAACATAGTTCATTTCCTATTAAATTTGATATCGACCCAAACCAAAGACAAAAACACCATATTTGCATACAAAATACTTGGGCCGTTTTTCTTTTGTTTGAGGTGATTGTTTCTGATATCCTTCAGCAAGACCGTCCGGTAGAATTCCACTTGATTATCTTACGAGCTCCAGCCTTTTCTATTCGCAGCCCTGGTGCAGGTCAAGCAGGGAAATAAAGTTAGCGTGAATAGTTTGGCTGCCAACCAAATAATCAATGAACAACCTCTCTCCCCAAACCCGTTCTCTCTCTCTCTCTCTCTCTCTCTCTCTCTCTCTCTCTCTCTCTCTCTCTCACTCACTCTCTCTCTCTCTTCCTCCTCACTCCTCACTCACGTCTCACTTCTCTCTCTCTCTCTCTCTCTCTCTCTCTCTCTCTCTCTCTCTCTCTCTCACACACACACACACACACACACACACACACACACACACACACACACACACACACACACACACACATGCACGAACAACAACAAAAACACATGCACGAACAAAAACACAAGTACTGTAATATAAAAGCAACCCCCCCCCCCTCTCCTCCGACCCCTCCCACCGTATCCCCGCACTCACCCACCACCCACACCCCTCCTCCAGCCAACCTAGAATCAGCAAACACACACACAAAATAACCGTCAATTTGTTAACAATAGTAAAATGCTTAACCCTGCATTAAATGTAATACCACAGCAGTACAATAGTGTCGCCTGAGTCAAGGCTGACACGCTCGTAATACCAACGCCATCTGTGCGCAAAAGATGTATGTACGTTCCTGTTCTGTGCACCAAACCACAGGCGAGTGACACTGGTCAGTTAGTCTTTTCCTTATCACATATCCTACAATCTCCGTCCGCGGCGGTTACGACAAAAGCGACAAACACAATTAAGCAGTCAGCTCAGCGCACAAGGGAAGGCTAATACTTCACTGACTGGCAATAACTCCGTTACATAAAGCCACGGGGCCAAAGTTTTCATTCTGATCTGAACTGCTGGGGGTTGACCGAGACCTACAAGTGACTGTATTCGGTTTAGTTAAACTTGTTCAACGCCAAGTTGTCTCCGAAGAGGTACTGCATTAGCATGAGTAGCAGTGAGAGCCATTTTTAATGTTTCATGAATAGTGTGGGGCAAAGTCATAAAAGCAGGGTCCATCAACCACGGCTTTTAAAGAGAAAGGAGTGCCGAAACTGAATCGAACCGAGGTCCTTTCTGCTTACAAATGCCTGCATGGAGACTTGTGGGATTTATGATCTGACAAACCACCAAGAAAACAAATGACTGGCGGTATTACAACAAAAACAGGCAATGCACATATAATAACAGAAGCAATTTCCTACTTCCAAATCAACGCCATCATCCGATCCACTCTCTCTCTCTCTCTCTCTCTCTCTCTCTCTCTCTCTCTCTCTCTCTCTCTCTCACACACACACACACACACACACACACACACACACACACACACACACACACACACACACACACACACACACACACACACACACACACACAGCGTATACCGACCCGTTTCCCCTCGCTTGCTCAAATACGCGTTACAGCCAATAGAGAGCGTTTCGCAAGGTAATCCAAGAAGAAAGGCACAACCGCCGACGATTGCACGATGACATAGGACACAAAGGTGTTAATCAGCGCTCGAAAGACGTCACACGAACACAACAAAGTCCCGAGTCACCTACGGTAACTCTCACCTGTACCTTTGGGCCAAGTGTATAATTATGTACATTGTATTTATTCGCACTGTAGATGAGTGGTCGTTATCGACTCAGATCTTTGTTGTTGTGTTTGTGTGACGTCATTGGAACGCTAATTGACTCCCCATTGTTTATATTCTGATAACATTGCAAGACATGACTGAGAACGCACGAAAAGACTTAAATCAAGCGGTGTGTTATTAGGCGTCCTGTAGGCAAACCGAAGACGCTTTGCAGAAGACATCTGGGATGTTCTAAGGGCAGTAGGGGTTATATGCGTAGGTAGAGTTTTATGTACCTTGTATTTACTCGCGTGCTGCGTGAGAGTTATCGTAGGCGATTCAGCTCTTTGTTGTTGTGTTATGTGACGTCTTTCGAGAGCTAATTAACTCCCTTGTGTGTTGAGTCGGCGGATGTGTGAACTAAGGTGTCGTCGAGAGACGGAATGCCCCGCCCAAAGACGGAAGGTCCGACACTAAAAGGTGTGGCGGCACCCACGTGTTTGTGAACGGCTTTCTCTCTCACTCGCGTACGACCACCCTGAGTTTGGTATGAAATAACGTCGCTTGAAAGTTTCAATCTTTTTTCTACATCAGATCAAATCTGAGTTTTCTTGTGCAGCCCTTTTTACTTTCTCAGCTTCTATAATGTATATTGGGCTGTTAATCTCACTTTGCAAACTTTTCATAGTGATTATTGTATTTGTATTACAGGTGTGTAATTGAATGGGTTTGTGAAGGGTGAGAACTTGTCGCGCGACTCCCGCGTGAAAGCGTGCGCGCGCGCGCGCGTGTGTGTGTGTGTGTGTGTGTGTGTGTGTGTGTGTGTGTGTGTGTGTGTGTGTGTGTGTGTGTGTGTGTGTGTGTGTGTGTGTGTGTGTGTGTGTGTGTGTGTGTGTGTGTGTGTGTGTGTGTGTGTTTGCTTGTATGTTAACGCGGTAGAAGCATTTGTTAAGTGCATCAGCTGGACTTTTTGACTAGATTGTTATGGGCTTTATCTGAAGCAATAAAGAATCAAAGTGTCAAAGAAAGAATCAAAAGTGACCACACCTGACTGAGACTTCGCCATATACAATTCTCAGTCTACAGGATCCTGTGTAAGACTGGCGGTTGAAGTGACTCACCATTCACGTGCGTCAGGACGTAAGCGGTGTCCTGTGCCTGTGGAACAAGCCCTTGCAAAACTTACCAACTCAGCTCGGGCCTCGCAATGTGTTTTGATCAAAACACCATTATTCAGCGCTTTCATCAGGTCATCGGAGAGTACCTGCTCGTGCCGGCTAAAATGGGCACAAAAAGGTTGGATGGAGACCAGAAGGAAGCCCTCCACACGAAAAGAAAGAACGTGTTGATGTGCGACACCTCTTTATTTATTTTTCTTGTTTTCGTATCGACAGGCACGACGTCTACGGTCCAGATGTGTGCATTGATCTGGGGAACGACTTTCAGATTGTGTGTCTGTTGACACCACACACCTACAATAGCGGCTGACACCAACACACACACTCGAGCCGGTCGTATGAAGACACTGGGAGGGGGAGGTGTGTGTGCGTGTGTAGGGGGTGGGGGGGGGGGAGCAGAGACAGACAGAGAGGTTAATGAATGAAAGAATAAAGGTGCTTTAAACTGTCTTCGTGGTTATTTAGCGGCACCGAAGTATGATCATAAACACCGAAGTATGATCATAAACACCGAAGTATAATAGTATGATCATAAACACCGAAGTATGATCATAAACACCGAAGTATAATAGTATGATCATAAACACCGAACCATGATCATAAACACCGAAGTATGATCATAAACACCGAAATATGATAGCATGATCATAAACACCGAAGTATGATCATAAACAACAAAATAAGACGACACGTGCGATACAGATTCGACCCTTCCTACCACGGTGTATCCCTCATCCTTCTACCATCGCTCTGGTATAACCGTACTCGTTGACTGGGCGTAAAGAAACACGTTATTCCTACCACCACCACCACCCCACTCCCCCTCAACTTCACCCCACTTCTTTATACAGTTCAGCTTTCAAGCATAAACTTCCGTGCCCTGTATCTCCAGAGGCAAATGCCATCTAACACTAAACGGGCCAATATTAGTTGTTGTTTTTTAGGTTGTTTTTGTTTGTGTGTGTGTGTGTGTGTGTGTGTGTGTGTGTGTGTGTGTGTGTGTGTGTGTGTGTGTGTGTGTGTTTTCGTGTGTTTTTTAAAGAAGAAGAAGTATACAACAGATAAAATGTAACTGAACATCAAACACACCGAAATGTCCAAAAGTTGGGGAAAACACGCTCAAACACAACCGCCTCTCTCTCTCTCTCTCTCTCTCTCTCTCTCTCTCTCTCTCTCTTCTCTTCTCTCTCTCTCTCTCTCTCTCTCTCTCTCTCTCTCTTACTGACCTGTCTACTTTCTAGCGGCGTCAGATCACTTGACGGTTTCAAGAAGAGGGGATCGAGTGTCCCACACGGGCCCCTAGTGGTAAATCACTTTTGTTTTATTGCCGCCTCGATCACAGGAAATCGAACCGGCCGACCCCAGCACAATTGAACACGGTGCTATCCACGAATCACCTGCACTCACACATTTCACAGAGCTTGGGCACTTGACATACAGCCTGCAGACTTATAAACATAGGCTACTACTACCACTGAGTACTGCACGGGTTCTGCGACTACCACTCTGCCGTGCAAACCGAACAACTCGCCGGACTTTCAACCAGCGTGGAGTAAGTATAAGCACGTGGCACACTGCCCGCGTCTCGGCAGTCTGGACTTCAAGGAGCCCGGCTTTTATCGAACAGTTTATGGCGATTGATTGAGTTTGTTTAACGCCGAAGAGGTATTGCCGGGCGGGGGCCGAGATCCCGGGAGGTAGGGGAAGAGGGAGACTATACCAAACGCTACACTACAGTCACCTCCAGAATGATTCTGCAAATAAGATGGGCAGAGTTGAAAGCCATCTTAACGTATCATTAATTGTGAGGGGCATAGTCACAAAGACTCTGCCCGTAAACCACAACATCTGAAGAGAGAGAGGAGAGCCGAATCGAAATCAAACCCAGGTCCTTCTGCTTACCAGCCTAAAACCTTACTGCTGGGCCAAGCCGGCTCACGGTTTACGGTGATCGCCGGACTTGGCCCAACTTTTATGGGGTAGTTGATGGTGGTCGACTGTGTCGGAGAGCCTGATCTTCCGCAGTAAGTAAATATAAGTAAACATGGTGCTTAGCGTCCACAGAACCCGTAAGGCTTATTAGGGACAGGGAGAAGGGGGGGGGTTATGGAGATGGTAAACATGGTGCTTAACGTCCACAGAAACCGTACGGCTTATTAGGGACGGGGAGTAGGGAGGGGAAGGGGGTATGGAGGTGGGGGGAAGAGGGAGATTATATACCTATCGCTAGATTGTCACCACCAGAATGATTCCTGCATTAAGATGGGCAGCGATGAGAGCCATTTTAATGTTTCAGTAGGAAGTGATGGACAAAGTCACAAGACAGTGTCCACAGACCACAACCTTTTTGAAGAGAAAGGAGAGCCGAAGCGGATTCGAACCGAGGTCCTTCCGCTTACCAGCCTAACGCCTTACCGCTAGGCCACACCGGCTCACATGGAGATGGGGGAAGAGGGAGACTATTATACCTATCGCTACACTGTCACCACCAGAATGACTCCTGCATTAAGATGGGCAGAGATGAGAGCCATTTTAATGTTTCACTAATTGTGAGGGACAAAGTTACAAGACAGTATCCACAGACCACAATTTTTGAAGAGAAAGGAGAGCCGAAGCGGATTCGAACCGAGGTCCCTCTGCTTACCAGCCTAACGCCTAACCGCTAGGCCAAACCGGCTCACAGCTCTACCGCGGACTCCCTTTGTGCCTTCTATTTCGGCTTGCGCCAGAGACTGACGGGCCCCAGCCATCTGGGCCGGTTTCCCCTTTCCAGATCACTGTGTCAATGCTGTCTGCCTTTGGCGCGGTTCCGCGAAGATCTATAGTCTGTGACTGGTTTTATGGTCTGTCGATAATGGCTACCCACTGAGCCGGGTGGTCCAGTTTGATGTGAAATAGAATAATTATTAACCCCAACGGGACTTGATTGTGCACTCTCTATCCCTCGTATATATAATAATAGGCCAAAGGCCAAACACTGTTACACACACACACACACACACACACACACACACACACACACACACACACAACACTGGCACACACGCGCGCGCACGCGCAACCGCACACACACACACACACACACACACACACACACACACACACACACACACACACACACACACACAGGGAAAGGGCAAGGAAAGGGGTTGGGAAACGATGACAAAGCTGATAACTATGCTTCTTCTGCACACTGGTCGTAGTAACCAGTCTTTGCCTATGATGAACAATTCTTTTTTCTAAACCCAGCGTCTTTCATTATTAACTTGACGTGGGGCGCCCAGGTCTGTCCTGTCAATGGCGTATAGCCCCCCCGCACTTGAATTCACACGTACACGCCGGCCTGCACATGGGCGTCTGCAGGCTGCACGCAATCAATGAACGGAAGGAACTTCTCGTTTTTAATCCCGCGTCCGTCAGTGCGAGAGCCAGCCAAACAGGCACTTAAAAAAGAAAATCAAGAAGTAACTGCCACGACAGCTGGAGCGCGCGCACACACACACACACACACACACACACACACACACACACACACACACACACACACACACACACACACACAGAGCAAACAGTGAATAAGCAGACAGGCCATTGTTGTAACTAGGCCAGCGATGGAGATCAAGTCGCGAAGAAACATGCACAACTTGACAGGCAGAAAGAAGGACTGAAAAAATAAAAACAAAACAAAAACCCAACAACATTCACGCTGCATATTCTAACAGTCCGTCAGTCAGCTCCGGGCTGTCTGTCACCTGAACATTTCAGCCAATCAGAACGTCATAAGTAACATTCCGCTCGGAATCTCCGAAGTGTGGCCACCACGTTTTCCTCATAAGCTAAACCCTGGCAACAAAGTGACTGTTAGTTAGTTCTTGGGTTTAGCCGTCCCGTCAACCGCACAGAGTCACCTCAGGACGAAACACAGTCCAAAATCTCAGTCTTCACCAGTTAAAAAAAATGTCAAAAAATGATGTACAAAATCAGTTTTGAACACGGTGAAAACACAACCAAATCAAAAACGGCCAATAACATGCAAGCCCATCTCAATATTTACATTTCACGTAATTACAACTGAGAGAAGTATCATATTTTCCATGCAAGAACCCTCGAACAATATGCACTGTGTTGACTCAACTCAGGGAAGAAAAAATATATAATCGCAAGCTCGTGTCCGATTCACTGTTGCAATACACGATCTCATATGTTTCGTAGCCTATTTAAATTCCGCAGCCACTCAGCACGGGAACCTGCATAAATCCGTTGTGACGATAAGCAGAGTGACTTTTTATTCCCCCGGCCAACATGGGAAACTGAAACTGAAACCAACGCAGGTAAAAAGCAGGGAAAGGATTTGGAGAAGAAGAAAAATGATAGTGAATGGACTTGGAAGGCAGAAATTAAAACAAGAAGAAATCCCAGGCAGTAGGCGAAGCATGCATGGCTATATTCTGACCTACACCAGACTTTTAAGGGAAAACGATGTGAAACATTTGTGAGCTCTGGGTTCTCAACAGAGGGGACTTTAATTTATGAATCCGCAGTACCCCACCGCGGGGACAGACTGCATGGCGCCTTCTGAGCAAACCCTTCAAAATAAGCAATGGCGCATGTTGAGTGGTGACGAGAGAGACCAACCGCTATCAAATAAAGCAAATTACAGTCCTCAAACTGCTGAACCACACTCAAATCATCGTGCATTCCACCAGTCAGCACAGTACCACATGGTGGTCAGATCATAGTGCATTCCACCAGTCAGCACAGTTCCACATAGTGGTCAGATCATGTATTCCACCAGTCAGCACAGTTCCACATGGTGGTCAGATCATCGTGCATTCCACCAGTCAACACAGTACCACATGGTGGTCAGATCACCGTGCATTCCACCAGTCAGCACAGTATTATTCCACCAGTCAGCACAGTACCACATGGTGGTCAGATCACCGTGCATTCCACCAGTCAGCACAGTATTATTCCACCAGTCAACACAGTACCACATGGTGGTCAGATCATCGTGCATTCCGCCAGTCAGCACATTACCACATGGTGGTCAGATCATCGTGCATTCCACCAGTCAGCACAGTAATATTCTACCAGTCAGCACAGTATTATTCCACCAGTCAACACAGTACTACATGGTGGTCAGACATCGTGCATTCCACCAGTCAGCACAGTATTATTCCACCAGTCACACAGTATTATTCCACCAGTCAACACAGTACCAAATGGTGGTCAGACCATCGTGCATTCCTCCAGTCAGCACAGTATTATTCCACCAGTCAGCACAGTATTATTCCACCAGTCAACACAGTACCAAATGGTGGTCAGACCATCGTGCATTCCTCCAGTCAGCACAGTATTATTCCACCAGTCAGCACAGTATATTCCATCAGTCAACACAGTACCACATGGTGGTCAGTACATCGTGCATTCCACCAGTCAGCACAGTATTATTCCACCAGTCAGCACAGTATTATTCCACCAGTCAACACAGTACCAAATGGTGGTCAGATCATCGTGCATTCCACCAGTCAGCACAGTATTATTCCACCAGTCAGCACAGTATTATTCCACCAGTCAACACAGTACCACATGGTGGTCAGATCATCGTGCATTCCACCAGTCAGCACAGTATTATTCCACCAGTCAGCACAGTATTATTCCACCAGCCAACACAGTACCAATGGAGGTCAGATCATCGTGCATTCCACCAGTCAGCACAGTATTATTCCACCAGTCAGCACAGTATTATTCCATCAGTCAACACAGTACCACATGGTGGTCAGATCATCGTGCATTCCGCCAGTCAGCACAGCACAGATCGACAGCCTGTGCAGAAAATGGCGGACCTTAGACTTAGAGCTCAGCGCGGAATCCTCTGTAGGTTTCTTTCTCACTGCGAGGCACAAACTGCACATCTGTTCATAAACAACCCTCGCAACAATATAAATTAAAAGAAATACAAAAATATAAATCTATTCAAACCATGGGCACGTCCGCAATCGAGTCTTCACTCAAATGAGCACGTCTTTGGCGGAATTTTGCGCAAACGTGCTCCCGTTGTCAATATGTTTCTTTGTTATAGAGGGACACAAAGTGCACATCTGTTCACAAACAACGCTCGAAAGAACACAAATATAAAAATATAAAATCATTTCGCAACACAATCGATTCTTTTCTCAAAGGAGCACGTCTGGTGGGCTATCGCGCAAACGCAGTCCCCGCCGTCGGAAGATTTCTTTTACTGCCAAATCCAAAGCCCACATCCGTTCACAAACAAATTTCGCCAAAAAGAACGAAAAACCCCAAACAAATCACCTCATCCCAAGAGCGCGACACAACCGATTCTTTGCTCAAATAAGCACCTCTATCGGGGTTTCGTACAAACGTAGTCCCGTTGTTATTCTGAGGCTTCCGTAAGGCGGTTCCACTGGAACGAGGAAAAAAGAAAGAAAAAATCGGGGACGTGTGAGCTTCCACGTATCAATCACGTTAAATGGACACATTCTGTCGTTGACCAGAAGAGCAATCGACTGGGACTCACTCTCCTCCTCTCTCTCTCTCTCTGTGTGTGTGGTGTGTGTCGTGTGATGTGTGCGGTGTGTGTGTGTGTGTGTGTGTGTGCGTGTGTGTGGTGTGGTGTTGGTGTGGTGTGGCGCGCATGGCGCGCGCTCGTGTGCGTGCGTGCGTGCGTGCGTGCGTGCGTTCGTGCGTGCTTGTGTCTGTGTGCCTGCGTGTCTCACTTTACTATACCAACGATAGAAACACCGAATTAACGCCAAAACAAAGAAAGAAAGCTCCCAAAGAAGAAACAAAATAAGAACTCATTATTCCAGGAGGTAGTTGGAAGAACAAAACAGAACGAACGGGAGACAAAACGAACACAAAGAAAAATAAATAGATGTACAGAAAGGAGAATGGAAAATTGACTTTTTTAATATTTATACTTTTTAACGCCATTGTGACCCTGAACCAAGTTCTGAGGCTTCTGAACCACCTTGGTTCAAGTTATCTAGAAAGGAAATAAACGGGTAAAGATCGGTTGGTACCATCACCATTCGAAGTTTGACATTAATTTGCCAGTTACACTCGTCGAGTAAAACTCTGTTCGGGTTAAAGATGTCACACCTACATACGGACCCGACAGTCACGCACGCGCACGTATGCACACACACACACACACACACACACACACACACACACACACACACACACACACACAAATCCCGCTATACTCCGGGCATTCGTCCGGCAGCGTAAACTACAAACCAAACCAAACCAAAAGAACTTAAAGGGGCCCGAAAGCGAAGATGCAGGTTGGCCCGAAAATGTACAAAATGTGAAAATAATAATTTATAGTTGCAAGTTTCCAATGGCTGTTCTATCAATATACATGCAACATCGAAGTACTGTTTGCTTTCAGTCGGAGCTCTCTGGGATGTAATGCTGGTTCGCTCTTCTCCAATAAAGAGTGCGGAAAGGTTGGTCTATGGCGTATAGGCACTGTGCCGCACGTGCTTGCCTCATGCATGACGTCAAAAACGCAGACTACCAGACAATAAATGGCATCACTCACGGCCGTGTTTCCGCGACTTTCAAGAGTCAATATTTTATTCGGGAGGTGGGAAGGGGGGTGGGGGGGGACAAACTGGACCAAAAGTCGGCAGAAAAACTGCTGTCGATGCATATGTTTTTGCTTTAAATTCTACTTCTATCGATGGAGCCCGTCCCTTAAAGACCTCTTTAATTCTACCGCCCTCGTAAATTATTCACACAATGAAATCACGACGCGACGCGTCTGAACCCTACAGGGACGTGGAACCTGTCCCCTGAACGGACATGTACGGTCGAGCAATAAACAGGCCAGGTCTGCAATAAATGACCAGTCCAAAAAATCGATACGCCTGCCTGACTGACGGTCACATTAAAGCAGGCAAGTCCCACAACAGACTGCACAGCTGGGCCCGATCTGATCGTGGACCAGATAGGCACGAAGCGGACAGGAAAAATTTATTACCTCCGTGCTGCGTATGGATTTCGACCTTATTCCATGCCACTGTTGCGGGTGATTTAACATACGTTGCAGGCTGCGAATCCGCTGATAGACGAGTGCTGCGAATGCCCTTGGGAAACTCAAAAACGCGATGGAATGCAACAAAAATGGGTCTGAATCTGGCAAAAGAAAGGTCGTAACTCGTAAAAACGCACATAATGATATTGCACCACTGACACAACTTCCTGTTAGTCCAAGAACAGGTCTTCCTGTGTTGCGTCTCTCTCTCTCTCTCTCTCTCTCTCTCTCTCTCTCTCTCTCTCTCTCTCTCTCTCTCCTCCCCCCCACCCCCACACACACACACACACACTCACTCACAGCTACACACACGCACGCACGCGCATACAAGCACGCGCGCTCACGCGCACACACACACACACACACACACACACACACACACACACACACACACACACACACACATCACTCACTCACTCACTCACTTACTCACTCACTCACTCACTCACGCACGCACGCACGCACGCACTCACGCACTCACTGTCACACACACACACCACACACACACACACACACACACACACACACACACACACACACACACACCACAGAAGACCCCGCATACATGTCTATATATCTATATAATACACACGCACGCACGGAAACCAGGCGGCGCGCACGAGCATGGTAACACAGACACTGCTCTGAAATTCGATAAAATAATTAGACACAGAACAATGCGCGTGTCCCCCCTTCGCTTCAACTCCCTTCCCTAACGTTAAAACATCTCTAACCCAACCCCACACATGTGCCGCTGTCTTCGCCGTTTTGGGAGGCAGTCACTATCCATCACCAGCGCTGAACACAGCATTAAAGCGAAACCCATGCAATGCAAAAAAAGGACACATTCACGTCCGCATCGATTTCATCCATCGATACAACTCTTCTGCGTGCCGGTGCTGCTTTCTCTGCGACACTCTTGCACCCCCCACACCCCCCCCCCCCCCCACCCTGCTCTTTAACCACCAACCACCGTCCCCACCCCCCACCCCCCAATTTTTTTTAATAATAATAAAAGAAAGAAGAAGAAAGAAAGAAAAGAAAAGTAACACGAGAAAACTCGGAAACAGACCTGTCTCTCGGCACGTTCGAGGCTTTATCTTCGGACCGATTCCGCGTGAACAAAACTCTCTCCCAGTCCCACCCTCCACCACAACACAGACAGACGCCTGCAATCCGGACCGCCTCTCTCTCTCTCTCTCTCTCTCTCTCTCTCTCTCTCTCTCTCTCTCTCTCTCTCTCTCTCTACGGTCTTCTTGCTCCCTCCCCTTCGGCCACCACGGCGCTGCGCGGACAAAGCCGGCGGATAAAAACTTACTTAGTAACTGTCCCCCTTCAGAATCCCTGCAGAATCTCCCATTTCCTCCCGTGCGGTTGTGGAGGTCTTCACGCGTTAGTTCCGGAGCTACGCGCCTGGCTGGCTAACTGACTGAACGGGCGGCGAGGTATCAGGCAACTGGTGACGGCCGCGGTAGTGGTGGTGGTGCTGGCGCTGGTGGAGGTATGGGGACAGCGCGCGAAAAAGAATATGGTCACGTCGTCCTGGTGCCGGTGCCGTTCTCTCGGGTTTGTGGGGACGGGTGGCTCAGTGGTGTGACACTTTCCTCGGTACGACTCATCACGCTCTACGGCCACTCGAAGCGCCATGGAAACGCATGTCACGCGAAACTGCGACTGTGGCTCGCAAATTATAAAACATGTATGAAACGTTGTGACATTCACAAGCGTAAATCAGTGCTTGCTTTATTTGACTATCGGCGCTAAACGCACGCACTGATGCTTTCAGCACAGAACAAAAATAACTCCATCCATCACAGTCGGCTGAACATAACATATAGGGATGTCTCCGTTTTGTTTTTGTGTATTTGCTTTTTGTTGTCGTTGTTGTTGTTGTTGTTGTTGTGCACGGACATGGTGGTAGTTGCAGAAGAACCGTCCTGGGACGACCCTCTGAAATAATGGTAGGACATTAAAAAAAAAAAGTTTGTATAGAAGAATTAACTCTTCTTTACTTTCACTAGAGTAATCTACATGACATGACAAATCCCCGAACTGAGATCCCCCATATCCAGACTGCACCTACCACCCACTTTCTAACCAAACATTGGATGACCTCATGGTATGTGGCGAGGAGCGCTGTCAATCAAACAACCAAACGACAGAAGGTTGGTTGGTTAAACTTGTTTAGCGCCGAGTTGTCTCCGAAGAGTCTCTGGCGGGAACCGAGATCCCAGGAGGGTTTTTTTTTTTTTTTTTTTGGGGGGGGGGACTATACCTAACACTACATTGTCACCACCAGAATGACTCCTGAGTTAAGATGGGCAACGATGACAGCCGTTTTAATTTTTTCATTAACTGTGAGTGACAACGTCACAACACAATATCTACAGACTACATCTTTTGAAGAGAGAGGAGTGCCGAAGCGGAATCGAACCGAGGTCCTTGTGTTTACCAGCCAACGCCTTACCGCTACGCCAAGCCGACTCACAAACGACGGGAGAGAAAAAAATCCGTCTCCTTTTATTCACAGTTGTTTCCGGCTTGTTGATTAAGATATTTCAGAACAAGGACCAACGTCGTACAGATCTATACCCCACGATGACTAACCTCATCCATGAGACTTGTTGATTTAAGGCATTTCAGAACAAGGACCAACGTCCTACAGATCTATACCCCACGATGACTAACCTCATCCATGAGACTTGTTGATTTAAGGCATTTCAGAACAAGGACCAACGTCCTACAGATCTATACCCCACGATGAAACCTAACCTTTCCCCCCTTCCATGAGAAACCTCATCCATGAGACTTGCTGATTTAAGGCATTTCAGAACAAGGACCAACGTCCTACAGAGCTATACCCCACGATGACTAACCTCATCCATGAGACTCTTTCTGGGCTGGACGGGAGTAATTGTGTGGTCGCCGATAGACATCTATCTCAAAGGCTCAAATTAAGCCGGGACTGATGGAATCATGATGGATGCATTTTCTCTTCCCGCTTCCTTTTCATCGGCGATGTATACAATCCACCTCAGTTGCAGATTTTGCTCTGCTAATGCCATTTCCCCGAAGGGCTTTGGCAAAAAGCAATCCAAGTTTTTCGCGCATGAACAAACCGCACTAATCCTTCAGGAAAACCCCCAGTGATGCTGCTGTAGTCTACTCGCTTTGGTGTGCTCGCCAGTGTAATGAGGATACAGACAAAACGCGGTCGCGGTGGGTGAAATAAAGACCGCTGACCTAGATGAACACTGGCTGACTGGTACTCCGGGACCTTCACAGTGGCATCTACAAGTCGCTTGGAAACGGCTACTTCCATCAATGCTGACAGATTGGGGGGAAGGGGGAGGAGGGGGAATATATAACGACTCTGTTGCTAGTGGATGTGTGATGTACTCTGAGAAGAGAAAGTAAGTCTCCTAAGTGGGACTGACATATCAATCAAAGCCACATAAACTAAGATGTATCAATAGGCTTTGCATGTTTGTTTTTAACGTATCAATATGCTTTGCTTGTTTGTTTTTAAAGTAATTCCAGTAAACCGACGTCACTTCCGTATACACAGAAACTATTCGGCCGTTGTTGCTTTTTGTTTGTTGTGTTTTCCTTGGACATAAAAAGAGACAAAACATCTTTTTCCCCTGAGATAAAATGCCGTACGTTTCACAGTTATAAAATGACGCCTTTTTCATAACCGCAAAACACCTGTCTCACAAAGAAAAAGACTTTTTCTCATACTACAGAAATACAACCTCCTCGGACTGATTAAAACAAGACGCACAAGAGATAAACTGTAAACTGGTGAATGGCTGTATGATGTACACAGAACTTGCGCCAACACGGCAGCAGTTTCACGTGTCACCAGCCATGTAACAACCAAACAGTGCTGTAACCACTTCGGCGGATATTCAAAACGAGCGGTGTAAAGGTACAGTCATTCATTCAGCGAATTCAAAATGAGTCATCACTGAATACATATTACCCATAGCAGAAAAAAGAGGAGACGTAAACTATAGTTGCCATCGTGAAGCACTTACGGCTCAGCTCGAGATGAGGCGCTCAACAAATGTTCATAATTATAAATAAAAATAGATAAGTAAAGAATTAGCGTGTTGCCAGGAGCGAGAAAGCCCTGCCCACTGACGTAAGGTCAGATAAACTGATGCGACGTAGATGCTGATCACTATGCTATAGCGCTATTCTTCCCTCTCGAGCAGACTCGCTGCGCTCTTGTCGCATTTGATTCTAAACTGAGCCTACGTGTTTCAAAGATTTACCCATGGACCTATATATAGATATAGGTCCATGGATTTACCGGAGCGTGTTTCTCTATCACTCATGTACGATAAATCTGGCCCTTCCGGTTGGTGAGATTACACCGAAAGGAAACTATTCTGAACTGTCGGAGGAAACTGGTGACCAGGAGAGTGATTTGTCTCGTCTGCGCATGCTGATTGGCTAATCGTATCTGTCACTTAGAGTTCGGCGACACGTTAATATGGCGTGTGCCTCTCTCTCCCCCCTCCCCCCCCCCCCCCCTCCACTCACTCTCTTTTTCTCCCTCCCTATCTCACTTCGCCTTGATATGACCGCTACTGTAGACTGGGCGTTAAAAACCAATCTCTCTCTCTCTCTCTCTCTCTCTCTCTCTCTCTCTCTCTCTCTCTCTCTCTCTCTCCTACCCGACTGCCAAAACAAAAATTGTTTCGTAGCAACACACGCCCGCGGAGCGGTGTTTGCAACTTCTGCACGTACGTGCAATATTGATTGAAGACCACTGATCCCGGCTGAACAGATGAGTGACGAGACGAAGAAAATCATACCGAGACATACACGATACGGGCGATCTGAACAACGCGTAAGATTCCATGACGGATGTGATCCTCTTCCGCCATCCTCATTGGCAAACAGAAAATTAGTTCATAGCATAATGAATACATATTACCCATAGCAGAAAAAAAAGAGGAGACCTAAAAATAAAGGAACTAGACAGAATAGCAAAGGAGCAAGTAGAAAAGTAGAACCAAATGACAGCCCTGGGATTCCAGACAAGGGGAAGACATCAGATATCTGCCTCCCTTTGGCGGCATGTAAGACAATGAACAAGAACAAAAACAGGAAGGAGAAAAGGAGGAGGGGGAGACGAAGAGAGAGTGGGAAACACTAGTGTACTAATTATACAAGCTATCTGATGCGCTTTCTTCTCATGCGAAGGAACAGCGGAAATACTTATTGCCTTAATACTCACCCTCCACCAGACCTGATTTGAAGAGAAATAAGAACAACAACAACAACAGAAGCACCAATCACATTCTATGCATGGACTGTCCTTCAACTGTTCACCCGTCCCTGAACTTCCCCGAGGTGTAGATATCAACATATATCCGAGCCCTCCGTGATTCTCCTCGGGCAGCGATCTACCCGCTGAACGGGAAACGATTAGCCTGGCACACTATGTGAACTGGTAAACGCTGTGTGAATCCTCCATTCTCCAACACCACTCCAGACAACCCTCTGGGAGCAAAGGACCATCACAGCATAAAGCACGTGGCCACAACCCATCACTGGCGAGGAGGAGGGGAGAGGGACAGGCGCTTGTCACCAAATATAAATGTTTGTGCTCGATTCGCACGACTACTGCGTTTCAGGAATTCTGGAAGATGGGTTAACTATCAATCATGGCTGATCATGAAATAATTGCAGGCGCCTGCTAGGGGGTGATTCGGGGATCGGAGCTCCAATCTTATTATCTTATTATTCAATATGCGAACTATCTGGTTCTGATGCCCCCCCCCCCCCCCCTCTCTCTCTCTTCTCTCTCTCCCCCCACCCCACCCCATCCCTGTCCTTTTCTCTCTCTTCTTCCCTCCCTGCCTCTCTCTGTGCCTCCCCCTCTCTCTCTCTCTCCCCCCCCCCGCCCTCCCCACCCATCCCCATCCTGTCCTTTTCTCTCTCTTCTTCCCTCCCTGCCTCTCTCTGTGCCCCCCCCCCCTCTCTCTTCTCTCTCTCTCTCTCTTCTCCCCCCCCCCTCCTCTCTCTCTTCTCTCCTCTCTCTCTCTCCTCTCTCTCTCTCTCTCTCTCCCCTCTCTCTCTCTCTTTCCGCGCGCGCACGCGCGCGCCCTTCTTCCCTCCGTCCCTCCTTCCTGGTAGCTATTTTTGTCACTGCTCTTGTCCTCGACATTCAAGCAAATCTTTCCAGCACAAAAGCAGCAGAGAAGGCGCATCTTTCATTTACGGGCACTGACTGTGAAACTAAACATAACATCAATCCAAAAGAGCGTCATCATACTTTAGAAAATGGCGACAGTATAAGATAGTAGTAGTAATAATTGGATTTTAATGTCCTGTCAACCACACAGGGTCACCTCAGGACAGTCAAACTCAGGTCATAAGCAAATACACATTTCTAAACTCTTCTCACATATATATCAACCCTCTGTCAAGTCAGTCTACAAAACCAATCAACATACACAAACATCAGACACAAATTTTTGAAGAGTTAGTCCCTTCAATTTTACCCCTGTTAAAAGAGCACATAAGGCTAGGACATGCTCGTATCGTCGACCATTCCGTCTAATTTATTGATACCAGATTAAAGAAAAGAAAAAAGAAAAAAGGAATGGACAGACACAATATTAAATTAAAAAATGTTATATAAATGCATAATGGCAAATACGAGTGCCATATGGCAGCAAGCTGCACATACCACCTACCAAATATCATCTCCTAGCTGCTCAACAAGAGCCATACAAAAAAAGCCTAACCCTTAACTACAAATATTTGACAGTTTTCTGGATAAACGTCAGGAGAATGGACCATTAGCAGAAAAATGACATGACAGAAAGAGCAAGAAGACTAGGCAGAAAAAACAAGAGAGGAGATAGGAAAGGGGAATCAAATGACAGCCCTGATATTCCAGACAGGAGGGGGACATCTAACATCCCCGGCCTCCCTTCGGGGGTATAAGATAGAAGAATACAAATGTCAAGCAAGAAGAAAGAAAAGGACAAAAGATACAAACAAAAAGAAAGGAAGAAAAGGACATAAATAACAAAAAAAGAAAAGGATACAAAAAACAAAGAAAGAGAAGAGAAAACAGATAATGAGAAGAACAAATCTGAGAACAAATAAGCAAACAAAAACAAAAACAAAAAGGGGGGGGGGTGGAGGAAAGGAAAAGAAAGGAAGGGGAAAGGGCAGGAAAAATAAAGAAAGGAAGGGGAAAATGAAAGACGGAAACAAAAAAAGATGCAATGACGGAGGGGGGTAGGGGGAGAGAGAGAGACTCGCACTCAGAAGATTTAGAGAGAGAGAAGCAACAATAACAAACAAAACTGAGCGCCATATGAAATAACATAAGATGAAGACCAGAAAATATGTTCACGAACACCACCAAAGGCCGATACTGCGCCGTAAGTCACTGAAAATCACCATCATTACCATAAACACCACGCACAAATCCATAACAAAATCTATTCCACAGAGAAAACCAAATGATTGTTGCCCTGTGTATCACTATAATTACTGTGTCAGTGTCGTTGGTGAACGATGGTTGGTGGTGGTGGTGGTGGTGGTGCTGGTGCTGGTGGTGGTGGTGGTGGTGGTGTGGTGTGTGTGTGGGGGGAGGCGGGGGTGCGTGCGTGCCTGCGTGTGTGTATGTGTATGCGCGTGTGTGTGTGTTTGTGCGTGCGTGCGTGCGTGCGTGCGTGCGTGTGTGTGTGCGTGTGCGTGTGTGTGCGCGCGCGCGTGCGTGCTTGTGTGCGTGCGTGCGTGTGTTTTGTTGCCTTACTCCAAGTAAGAGACGTACACACAACTTTACAGTCAAGTAACAAGGTTATTGCACAAGGAACGTGTCATGGTGCCGAGAAGCCTACACTCTATCACGTATATTGATCAAGCTGGAGAGATACCACTAACTATACTAGCACACGCGGCGATCGGGAAGGAAACTATTAGCAAGTCGATCAACACTCTAATCTTCGCTATCTGACCCACGATCTGACTTGGCCACGAAGCCCCGTGACAAGCGCAGCCCTCTCTCTCACTTGCGCATCATCTGAAATGTCAATCAGGAAAAAGAAGAAGAAAATAAAAACAGACATAGAGAGAGGGGGAAAAAATGTCGAAACAGATTAACTTGTCGGGCTAAATTTCAAGACGGGGAATGAAGGACATATGGGACATCAAGGAAAGGCAAAGGACAGAGTTAACATCAGATGATGATCACGTCTCTTTTGAGACTGTCTGTTTTTATGCTTTACTCGCGCTGCAGCAACTCAGTTCGTCAAAGAAGGAACAGGCAAGCTTTCGCTTTACCGACACGGGGCTAATCAAAGAGGAACTCTTTTTCATTAGAGCTGCAGCAACTGAGTTCGTCAAAGAAGGAAAAGGCAGTTTTGGCTTTACCGACATAGCTAGGCTAATCAAAGAGGAACTCTTTTTCATTAACGCTGCAGCAACTGCGTCAAAGAAGGAACAGGCAGCTTTCGCTTTACCGACACAGCTAGGCTAATCAAAGAGGAACTCTTTTTCATTAGCGCTGCAGCAACTGAGTTCGTCAAAGAAGGAACAGGCAGCTTTCGCTTTACCGACACAGGGCTAATCAAAGAGGAACTCTTTTTCATTAGCGCTGCAGCAACTGAGTTCGTCAAAGAAGGAAAAGGCAGTTTTCGCTTTACCGACACGGGGCTAATCAAAGAGGGAGTCTTTTTCATTAGCCGTGCAGCAAAGAATCACAACCCAGTCGTCTTATTTACTTGCTGGGACCAGTACATCAATGGTTTAATCAGTGAAAGCGTCTACTGACTCGTCGAAGGTATGCATACGTGGACAGCCGCCAGCGTAGCACTAGAGTTCACACCAACACTTTCAGTGACACGTTTCAGATTGCAAGCGTTCCAGACTGCCATAATCATACCCGTTACGTTCATAAATAGTTCTGAACTAGTGGATTCGGGTAATTTTCAGAAACAATGAACTTTGAAAATGCATCTTGTTTGACGTTAGAAAAAAACTTTAGGCCAACTATAACTTCGGAGTGTTCGTCCTTCGTGAAACCCTTACGTGGAAAACGTACGGGCATCTAAAGCGATCAAAATGCGGGCGACGGCGGGCTGTGACTAAGCGAATTCAAGTCAACAGAGATGTTGGAGGTTGGGGCTTCGAGTCCCACCAGGGGCCGTACAGACTCGGCTCTTAGATATTCGCAAGTTTCCTGACCCATAACACTAAATAAAATCAAAAAAATTGCCTTGAACAATACGATGAACGAGCTTTCCGGTTTGGACGAGCGACAAATAGTCGGGCGACAAAGCGTGAAACAGCTATCGCTAAAATCACTCAGCCAAGGCCAAACATGGACGCGCCCCTGCATCGACGAACGTCCGCTTGAAAAAGTTCTGAATAGGCAAAGACTAATTTATTTACATGCAGTCCTACAGTTAGAATGTCAATGTTCGCATTCGCACAGTCAAACAAGGATAAACGTGCGATGGTACGGTAAATTCATTACTCAGAGTTAGCTGCACATCATAAGTACTGCCCAGTGGAAACAGGCTTCACAGCACGTGCAGTCACAGTGTGCCTAAACGTTAGTTATTATTTATTTTTTATTATTATCATTAAATCATACAAGACGTAAAGGTGAACAAAGGGTGGGGGATGAAAATATGTGTGTGGGGAGAAGGGTGGTAGTACGAGACAGATGAAAGAGAGGGAGAGAGACAGACATAGACACAGAAAGACACACTGACAGGAGGAAGGAGAGGGAGAAAAACGAAGCGCATGCAGTCACTAACTGGATTGTAACGTCCTGTCAACCGCACACAGGGTTCGCATTAACCGGTAATTATCGGTGTTTTACCAGTTCAGATCAGCATATACCGGAGGAGAAATCAACAGTCGGTCAGGAATACCGGCTGTTATTTTGTTGACCGGTTCTCAACAAAATGAAAGAAAGAATAAATAAATAAATGCACAGGACACAGGGTCATCTCGGGATGGCCAGAGACAAAGAGACGAACAGACCGCAGACAGACAGACTGAGGGACTGAGGGAGGGAGCAGACAGACAGACTGAGGGACTGAGGGAGGGAGCAGACAGACAGACTGAGGGAGGGAGCAGACAGACAGACTGAGGGACTGAGGGAGGGAGCACAAATACAGTGCAATGCTGATAGGGAGAAGGCGGGAGTCGGCCAGAGTGTGTCACTTGAACGACTGTTGAAGATACCCACCCACTGGCTCACGGCTCAGTTAATGCAGCTGCCATGCCGCATGTCGATCACGTCACCCAGGCAATAATCATCAGCCAGTCTTCAGGCGAGCCACAGCCACAGCCACCCAACACAGGATATGTCTTAAAGGCTTTGGTTAGTTACTTGGTTGTTAACGCCCAGTCAGTCGCAAGGCTAACTTAGTAATTGGAATTTAATGT
>JABMCL010002894.1:1152500-1167500 GCA_018857735.1 Alviniconcha marisindica | reverse complement strand
CGTTGCCGGCAACGACCCTTCGCGAGACGGCAGTTGTTGCCACCACCACCACCACCCCTCCCGGGTTTACCTGTTTAGCTGGCCCCACCGACACGCTTTCGTGGCACACGTAGTCCATTTCAACGCTGACCGATACCCCCGCTGTGACTATCGCTGTTACTGAACATTAACACTACACGGCAAAGCAGAATGTGATTATATAAATGCCGTCTCCTAGCTCTGCCGTCCCCCCAAACACGGAGCCAGGGCATGACCGGGCTTTAGTTCTCACATTGAGCCGGTATTTTGTCCAGGCAGGGGTGCTGGAATTCAGTTTAGGAACAAACCAACTCCTATACTATCTGTATGACCGCATCCCCCCTCCCCTCCCCCCCCCCCACCCTCTCTCCTATAATCTTAATCCTTGTGTAATAAAGTTCTGAGTTCTCTCTCTCTCTCTCTCTCTCTCTCTCTCTCTCTCTCTCTCTCTCTCTCTCTCTCTTCTTTGCTTTAATTCCTTTCTCTAGCGAGACAAGCTATACAGGCCAACAAATGCACCGTTTTCTGAGAGTGTCGCGGTTCGCAGGAACTACAAAACGCCTTTTCCGAAGACTGGCAATTCCCAGCGCAACCGAGCCGCTTGTTTTCACGGGGCTCGCAGTCAACAGAAACCTCATACGATTTATTACTGAAACTGACGGGAACCGAACCACCGACGAGGGTCTATGCAAATTCCGCTGGCATGATTCTGGGCCACAGCATCATCATCTTCAATGGAAACGGACACGTCCGATAAATCGCTGCAGTTGTGGCATAGCTAGTTTACGATAAACAAACGAGACCTAACAACGGAATGGAGCCGCTGGCTTTTCAGCCCGTGTTTGCTCAGCACTGGCAAACAGAGAGCCCCGGCAACGGCCACGGATCTTTTGCGTAGGAGACTCGCCGCTGAAGCCGTTTTGCAAACCTACTTCCACTAGCCTTAAGTGCTGTTAAAATATACTTTCCGAGTCGTGGCGATAAACTAAAATAATGTTTGGTCGGCAGGGGGGAGCAGACAGAAAAACAGACGGGCATACAAAAACAGAGTCCTTGGCACAGGGTCATCTCAAGATGAGCGATGTGTGTGTGCGTGCGTGCGTGCGTGCTTGAGAGCGTGTGTGCGTGCGTGCGTACGTGCGTGTGTTTGGGTGTGCCTGGTGCAAGTGGTCGGGCGGACTAGGCGCGTGCGTGCGTGTTCAGCGTGCGTGCGTGCGTGCGTGCGTACGTGTGTGTGTGTGCGTGTGTGTGTGTGTGTGTGTGTGTGTGTGTGTGTGTGTGTGTGTGTGTGTGTGTGTGTGTGTGTGTGTGCGTGCGTGTGAGTGTGTCACTGAGACAGACGGACAGTCACTGCATTTGACACTAGTACCGGCCTACCTCTCTCACATCGACGAACTTCGGGTACAACTTTGTGTGTGTGTCTTAATAAAAAATACAAAAAAATACTGACTGCCCCTCCGCAAAATGCCGCGGCGCGTGACACTGCTTTACAAAGTGCCAGTAAAACAGGTCATGGTGACGATGTTCGTGCAACTCATGCCGAAGATTATTTTAACCCTATTCAGCGTCTATCATGCAAAAAACGTTCACACAAATTGTCCTAGGCCCATGCTGTATTCGCAGGAGCTTCGTACAGCTGGAAATGTAAATGTCATTATGTAGATAAGAAACGTAATCCAACAATTCATAAAAATGTCAAAAGGGTGGAGGGTGGTGGTGTCAAGGTTAACAGACAACACTCGTTGTCTCGGGATATTCTAAATCAATGTCACATTTGCAATTAAATCACCACCACCACCACCCCAACCCCCACCCCACCCCCCACCCCACCCTCTCTCTCTCTCTCTCTCTCTCTCTCTCTCTCTCTCTCTCTCTCTCTCTCTCTCTCTCACACACACACACACACACACACACACACACACACACTCTCACTCTCTCTCTCTCTCTCTCTCTCTCTCTCTCTCTCTCTCTCTCTCTCTCTTCTGCGCGCGCGCGGGTGCAACACACATACACACACACACACACACACACACACACACACACACACACACACACACACACACTCAAAAAGTCACCTCCGGACTCCCGACTACGAAGAATGGAGAATGGTCAAGGCGTGGTTACAAGACACAGTTATTTGAGTGAATGACAACAACATGCAGTGCAACAACAACAACAGAAGTGTTAACTGTCTTGACTATTTCATGCAACAGCACAAAAGCCGTCGCCGAAAACAAATAAAACTGATTGTGTGTTTAGATTCTGTGCTTGGTGGGCTAGCTTCTTTTTTTTTTGGGGGGAGCACACATAAACAGAAGACAAGATGTTGAAAGCTGTCCTTTTATTTCGGCCATTTTTACGGCCACAGTTTTAGTCACACTATAATGTCCAGCCTGTTTCGAAGTCTGTGTTTCTGAACTGATGTGTCGCTATAACTACAGTACAACACATGACCAGCTCTATTTCCCCCCCCCCCCCCATGTTATATGTTTCGGTATTTGTATGCTTTTGCTTGGATAACACAAGCTGGGGTAAATGTAACGTTTAGGTACGGGGTCCTAAGTAGGCTGGATCTACACTGCAGATCAAGCCTACGGTGAGCTCCTATCGTTTATCAAATCTTGCCCCACACACGACATGAAAATGTCAAGCCTCTGGTCGCGAGACAGCCACACAATCAAACCAAACTTTTATCACGAGAAGAGCAGGAAAAACTCGGAGACATTTCCTCCGTGAAGGAAAAAACCCGACTAGGCCTAGACAGAAGTGAGTGTCGGCGGTTCCTCACAGTCACAGAGGCTAAAAGGCAGATCGATCTCGACTGACACAGTGAACGCGTCAGTGCAAGCCCCAAAACTGTTGTAAATGCGGACCTAACTTCGTACAGACTTACAAAGCAAAGGTAAAAAGAAATGAATAAAGATATTTACCTATCTGTTGTCATTACTTGAAGCAATGTTTACAACGAGGTTGAAGCTTGGAGTCATATTTTGTCCACGAGCAATGTGTCGTCTGCTTCTCGAAATTTGCCGATCTCGCGTGTCAGTTTTGGTGTTGGTCTTAGTGCGCATGCCGGGAGCGAAAGCGGAAATAGCCGTCTGCTACCTTCGGACACCCATTCTTTCTGATCAACTGAGTTCCCAGCAGTACTTAAGCACCGTGTGTGAGTTATCAGCGCCATCAGTTAAAATTGCTGCATAAACTATATCTGTTATGAGTAGTTTATATTTAACCGATGTCAGAGGCTACAGGCGGGTTGACTGCGGTGACTCGAAAATGCCCAGCAACAGGTGTGTGTGTGTGTGTGTGTGTGTGTGTGTGTGTGTGTGTGTGTGTGTGTGCTTGCATACGGGTGTGTGTGTGTGTGCGTGTTTGCATGCGTGTGTGTGTGTGTGTGTGTGTGTGTGTGTGTGTGTGTGTGTGTGTGTGTGTGTGTGTGTGTGTGTATTTGTGCGTGTGTCTGTGTCTGTGAGATCTATTTCAGTGTCTGAGCTAACCTCCGATCCAGTGACTGAGCCTACATTTAAGCTATCAATCAATACAGTGCAATGCGACAGGCCTACAATGTCTGCATTAGTTACCACTGACACGACAATGACATTGAACAATATATTATTCAATATCTGTGCACACATTCCAATATCTATGGCACACGACACACAACAATGCACATGGAATGAGTCATAAGGTTTATCTCATTCATACAGATCTACATTTTCATGTTGACACAAATTTTTGTTTTGATAGACTGCTGACGTCTTCACGGGGGACTTTTCTTCTTCTTAAATAATCTTTTTATGGGAGGGGTGAATGGAGAGGGAGAGAGACTGGGAGAAAGAGAGGAAGGTGAGAAGGAGAGAGGTCGTGTGTGTGTGCGTGCGTGCGAATGTGTGTGTGTGTGTGTGTGTGTGTGTGTGTGTGTGTGCGTGCGTGCGTGCGTGCGTGCGTGCGCGCATCATTTTTATTTAATTTTATTTTTTTCTATTTTATTGAGGCCAGACTTTTGATTCGTTATATTAGCCGCGTTTGATTGCGACATTCTGCAAAATACAGTTAGCACTAAGAGACGTTATCCAGAAGGCAATGCGCGTCCCCCCCCAGAAATCAAGTAGGCCCACTCTTTTTGAGAGGCTGCTTGTTAGTTCGCTGTGCGAATCACTTGACAGGCAGTCCTGCGATTGAGCGGTAGCGTTTTGAACGTTTCTGGTTTGGAAAGGGTCGAAGGGGAGGGGGGAGTAAGACTTACTCTACTCTTTTCGAGAGGCCCTAGTTTGTCTTACTGACGACAGGTTTCGATTGAGCGGTTGTGGTTTTAGTGCGCATGAGTCGAGGCAGGGGAGAGAAGCCAGCCTTGCCGTCTCAGTGAGAGGACTTTTTCTTCGTCGTCTTTCTCTTGTTCTTCTTCTTGTACGCACTCTTTAACACTGCGATGTGCCTTCCCCTTTCACTCTCTGTAATCTCACAGATGGGCACATAAGCATAATACGCACACTCAAAGAGAGAGAGAGAGTGACACAGTAAAGAAAGGGGGGGGGGGGGGGGGGGGGGGGATAGGTCACCTGCCCATTTCATCCTTTACTGGTTTTAAACCAGTGTGTGTGTCACCAGATCAGTTGATCATTTCGAAAAAGACTTGCCGTGCCGCGGAATTCGCGAATTACGCAACTCTCGGAACGCATTCAGCATTTTGAGGCAAGACTCGATCTGCCCAATTTACCCAAAGCCGGTAGAATTATGTGCTCCCAATCTTTCGACGTAATTTGGTTTTCCTCGGGGGAAATTTAATTGTCATGTGTTAGATATGAATTCACGGACACAGCGGTGACAGCTCAGTGGTAGAGCGCCAGACCCGTGATTTGATTGAAAGGTCGCGAGTTTGATTCCCGGCAGGACCGGTGGGAGAAAATTGTCTTTCTGTCCTGACTCATATTTTCGGTATCCGTTCCACCCCAGTGTTACCGCAGTAGCACGTAAAAGATCCCAGACATTCTGCTTTTGAACCTTTGATGTGTTTGGGTCTTGTTTTAGAACGCTAGCAGTCCTTGTTTCATATTTTTATTTTGCTTAAAGTGCAGGTGGCAGGTTACAGCTAAACACATTGCACCCTACGTATGTGACTTTCTGCATGAAGTGACGTGACATATGGTGCATGGTTGTATGGAGTACACAGAACGCGCCGAGACGACACCATTTTCACGTGGCACCAGCCATGTAACAACCAAACAACTCTGCACATATACCACTTCGGTGGATATTCAAAGCGCGCTATGTAAACTACATTCACTCATTCAGAGTCGAATGCGACTAGAACACAGTCAAACTCAGACACCCTTCCTCCACTGGAGGAAGAGCCGGAAAGCGATGCTTGGAGTGTGGAGCGCAGCGGGTCTGCTCGGGATCAGAGAATAGCGCTATAATTGTACTATATAGACGCCATTGTGAAGCGTTTAGGGCTTTTCCCGAGGGGTTCGCGCGTGTTAGCGTGCAGTACGTATCTTTTGAATACGTATCAAGCAATACGTATCTTTTGAATACGTATCAAGCAATACGTATCTTTTGAATTTATTTCAAGTGCATCTTATTTTGTGTTTATGTATTTTGTATATTAATTTTTTCCCTTCTGATTCTTTTTCAGCTCTCGACGGTTGTGTCGCAATCTGAGACCCGTAGGATAATAATAATGTACATTTATCAGGGGGGGGGGGGAGTAATACGCTTGATATAAAAAAACAATTTTTATGTTTATGTCCCTGTTTGGAAATTCGTACATATATTCCTTAGAATAGGATTTTTGTTGTTGTTGTTGTTGTTGTTGTTGTTTTGTTTCTTCTTCTTCTTCTTCTTCTTCTTCTTCTTCTTCTTCTTCTCTCTCTCTCTCTCTCTCTCTCTCTCTCTCTCTCTCTCTCTCTCTCTCTCTCTCTCTCTCTCTCTCTCTCTCTCCTGGTTTTGTTGTTTCCTTTTCGGCAACTGGATACATTGTACTTCAACAAATGGATAATAATCTGATTCTGTATTATATATACTACATACACGCCTGAAGTCTTGGCACAGGCAACACGAACTGCGTCAGAACGGATATGCAACGGCTTATCGCCGAAATGCAGTGGCGGACATGGGTGTTCTGCTAACATCTGGACGAGTAGGTCTGCACTGCTCTACATGCCCACAAACAATACAGGAGCCGCTTGAGGTTCAGACAGACTTTTCCCTTTAAATTCTAAAGTGCAGGCGGATGACAAACACGAGTTGATGAAGTTACTGATTGCCTTTGCAGTCGTGTATGTCTCCACAGTGGCTATGTAGTCAGACGAAACAAAAAACAAGGACAAAATACAATGCCTCTTTTTCTCTGTCTGTCTCTGTCTCTGTCTGTCTGTCTGTCTGTCTGTCTGTCTGTCTGTCTGTCTGTCTGTCTGTCTCTCTCTCTCTCTCTCTCTCTCTCTCTCTCTCTCTCTCTCTCTCTCTCTCTCTCTCTCTTACTACAATAGACTGCGTGCGTGCGTGCGTGCGTGTGTGTGTTTGTGTGTGTGTGTGTGTGTGTGTGTGTGTGTGTGGTGGTGCGTGCGTGCGTGCGTGCGTGCGTGAACCATTGTCCTGCGCCTGTACTGTGAAATGCGCACAGTCTTTCCGCTCTGATTATAAGGAGCATTTCATGAGAAGTTGACGACACAGCTTTCTATTCCTGATGAGGCTGGATAAACTGCGAACATTTCCAGTCTGTGTCTGGAGCCGGGAACTGCTTGTAACGTGCTTCACTGGCATCTCGGGGCACAAGTTGTGCTAAGTGCGTGTAATGTGAGATCATCTAGGGGCCTGCCTCTCCCATCGATCAGTCGCACAATATGCACGTGTGGAAGGTTCTTTTCTGCTTGGGTGAGTAAGACTGATCACCCCGCCGGTCTTTTTGCAATGGACATTGAGCGAAAGATTCAATAGACTGGACAATAACTACGCACACAGTAACAGGAAGATAAGCTGAATATCATTTTTCATTAGTTTCTGTTGGTGTATAAGTGTGTGTGCGTGCGTGCGTGCGTGCGTGGTGTGTGTGCGTGCGTGCGTGCGTGCGTGCGTGTGTGTGTGTGTGTGTGTGTGTGTGTGTGTGTGTGTGTGTGTGTGTGTGTTGTTTTTTGTGATTAACTACCTGCCTGTTTCTTGCGTATAAGTGGTTTTTCTGCCGATCGAAAACATGTAGAACGGTTTTTTGTAAACACACGTTCATATGTTAAAATTAACTTTGGAGCTTTGTGTTCACGTTCTCCTCAGAAACAACTTCTTCATCCACTGAAAGCTAACCGGATCGAATTTCACTCCTCTAATGTTTCGTTTTGTGTAGTATCTGTCTGTTCTTTGCTCGAATAACCACCCCCCACACACACACGCACACGCACACACACACCCTACTCGTGCCGTTACACCTTTTATGGAGGTTCAGAATACTGGATACTGGAAGCTTGGCGGTTCTTAAAGAGGCAACTCCACAACGTCACTTACGCAGGTTATGCCAACGCTATTGAAGAAAATATTTCTCAAAACCGAGTGTAATATTACAGAGTGAAAAAAAAATGTTTTTACAGACAAAGAATTCCTTCTTGGAGGTTTGGGGAATGCAGGAAACGTCTCTGTCGATATTCTGTTACTCGTCGGCAATACTTCGATCTTCTTGCTAGTTGGCTGGTTGAGTGTTGCTTTACGTCCACAGAAACCGTAGGCTTATTAGGGACGTGAGCTCTGGACGGCCACCTCGACTTTCACACAGCTCCTGAGCTCTGCTTTGCTAGTGTATCTCTCGTGTGCTTTATAGTCTCTCTGTTGTCTTGGTCTTCTTTCGAGTGAAGTTGGCTCTATGTTCGCCAACTACGTCAATTAATCTTAAAATGGGTTCATAAATATATTTAGTTCAGGAAATTAACCCCATAAAAACACTTAAGACACGATGAGAAGCGAACATGAGTCGTGCACAAGTGATAAAAGAAAATACAAACTGATTGGCTCACACAAATATTTTCCGAAATTCAACAAAAACAAAACAAACAAACAATAAACAAAATATGGAAGGGGGGTGGGTGCCTCTGCTGGAGTTTATGTACCTTGTATTTACACGCATGCCAGGTGAGAGTTACAATAGGCGACACAGGTCTTTGTTTTTGTGCGTGTGACGTCTCTCGAGGGCTAATTAACTCTCTTATGTGTTGATTCTTAAATTCATAGCCGATTTTGCCCCCACCAATCATCAGCACCACAAAACGCACGACCGACCGATGTGGCATCATGAGCAAACTCCCGGAAGTGCTCAACGCTAAATACGGCTAGAGTGCATCTTGCTTTGGCAGCAAAGGCGTCAGAAATTCAGTTCCAAAGATGGAATCATTTTCACTGTTCTTCGCTTGCGTGTTGCAGACCTCGCTGTGGTAGCAGTGAGAGCGAGCTGTGACTGGAACAAGTGGCACGAAGACTTGAAGAATATCACTTCCATGGCGCAGACGATGCTGAATATTGCACAGACTCATCGCTCCGTCCATGAGGTCATCAAACTCTGCAGGTGACGAACTGGGGAGAGGGGGGAAGCAAAGAGAGAGACTGATGTGTTAAAGGCTTACTCTGCACAGAAATAGACTGAGAGAGAGAGAGAGAGAGAGAGAGAGAGAGAGAGAGACAGACAGACAGACAGACAGAGACAGACAGACAGACAGACAGACAGACAGACAGACAGACAGAGACACAGACAGAGGGAAAGAGTGAGAGATACTGAGAGAAAGAGTGAGAGATACTGAGAGAGATGGGGGGGGGGGGGGGGGGGGGAGGGTGGAGAGAGACTGACAGAGAGAAAGAGAGACTGGGAGAGACAGAGACAGAGAGAGACAGAGACTGACAGAGAAAAAGAGACTGAGAGAGAGAGAGGGGGGGGGAGGTCTGCCAGACAGAACGAGAGACTGACAGAGAGAAAGAGAGACTGACAGAGAGAAAGAGAGAGAGACTGACAGAGAGAAAAAGAGAGAGAGAGAGAGAGACATTAAAAGAGAGAGAGAGAATGTGTGACAGCAAGATGCGTTGCCGAGCGAAACCCAGCAAACCAAGCTCAATCTCTTTCTCTGCCGGTGTCCACGCAGAACGAATCACTGACCCCTGAACTCGACCACCACCCGGTCTCAACCTCTGTTCCTGAAGTAATTGTTCCAGCTGACCGCGCTGACCTTTAAAAGGTACTGCGGATTCGCACAGCAATCATAAAATGGTGAACTTTCCCTTTAGGTCTTCTCGGTTGGGAGGCGGAGGGGAGAGGGTGTATATTTCAAGGAAATGCCGCAGGGATTCGTAGACTTTCAAGGAACAGACTTTATAATTATGAGGAATACATCTACATGGAGTACACTGTTAGTCTGGAGGGAACTGATTGAGGATGTAGACTTCACGGCGGCATTTCCCCGTCCGCTGTGGTATTCAGTCTGGTTTCATGATTGTGCTGGCTGTGTTTCAGTGAAAAGATACGGGATGGCGGACTGGAGAACAGAGCGGATGATGTTTGGAATGAGTGCGGTGAAAAGTATTTTGACATATTTTCCGACGAAATGAAACCCCTAGATGAACTGTGCGAAGCAGGTAATACCTATCTGTTTGTCTGTTGGTCGGTCTGCCTGCCTGCCTGCATGCAGGCTCTCTCTCTCTCTCTCTCTCTCTCTCTCTCTCTCTCTCTCTCTCTCTCTCTCTCTCTCTCTCTCTCTCTCTCCGCTGTGCCTCCCCCCCTCCTCTCTCCCTCACTGTGGGTGTGGGTCTGTCTCGCTCTCTTTGTCTCTGTCTGTCTGTCTGTCTGTGTTCTTGCTATCAGGCCTGTTAGCGTTAGTGTTCTTAAACTGTTTAGCTCGTAGTTACTTTCTTGCAAAGGTTCAATCTCAGTTTCTGACACGTCCGAACAAAAGCTGAGGGACCTAAATGTTTCCTTGATCCCATTCTCTGTGCAGAATGCCAAGGAGTCAGGTTCCTCCGTGAATGTATCAAGTCAGAAAAAGTCCAAACATTTGTGTCGGATGCTGAGAACGCGTGCAGGCAAGTAATACGTACGGCATTGCGATCAGTTCTTGAAAACCTCTGTTGTGGGATACTTTTCTGTTCGCTTGCTGAAGGAATGGTTGTATAGTAGGCTGATTTGTCCATTAACTTTTGTTTTGTTTTGTTTGTTTTGAAAATGTGTGCTGGTGCGCGAGACAACTGGGTCAGTTCTTATGGGAGAGTTTTCTGTTCGCTTGCTTGAATGAATGGTTGGTAGGTTGGTTGGCTGGTTAACTTTTGGTTTGTTTAAAAAATGTGTGCAGTAAGACAGAGGACGGGGCCATTTCTTTAAAAAAAAAAATTTTTTTTTAAAGTCTTCATCGGGAGCGTTTTCTATTCGTTTGCTTGAATTGGTGAGTTGGTTGGTTGGTTGGTTGACGATCACTGATGACGTCACTGATGGCAGGGATTGATGATCACTAAAGACGGTCACTGCTGACGATCACTGATGACGTCACTGATGGCGATCACTGATGATCACTAACGACGGTCACATTCAACAATCACTGATGGCGTCATTGATAGCGTTCCGGGACTGATGATTACCAACGACGATCGCTGATGACGATCACTCATGACGTCACTGATGGCGGTCACTGATGATCACTAACGACGGTCATTGTCGACGATCACTGATGGCGTCATTGATAGCGTTCCGGAACTGATGATTACCAACGACGATCGCTGATGACGATCACTCATGACGTCACTGATGGCGGTCACTGATGATCACTAACGACGGTCATTGTCAACGATCACTGATGACGTCACTGATGGCATTCCGGGACTGATGATTACCAACGACGATCGCTGATGACGATCATTTATACGTTACTGATGACGATCATTGCTTATACGTTACTGATGACGATCATTGCTTGTACGTTACTAATGACCATCACTGATGGCCCGCGGTACCTGATGGCGTTCATTGATTACGTCACCTCTGTGAGTTTTCTGTTCTTTCCGTTGTTATTGTTGTTTTTGTTTGTTTGTTTGTTTGTTTGTTTGTTTGTTTGCTTGCTTTTTGGTTGTTGTTGTTTTGGGGGTTTGACTTTTTGTTGTTGTTGTTTTGTTTGTGTTGTTGCTGTTGGGTGGGTGGGGAGCGGTGGGGGGGGGGGGGAGGGGGGAGGGGGGGGGGCATTCCTGTTAATAGAGCCCCTTATTGCTTCTTCGTTCGGTGTCTCCTTTAAGCTGCATTTCTCTGAAGCCGCGTTGAAGTGTTTGCACGGTGGTTGCAGGAATTACCAGGACACGCTGAGGTGCATGGGCCCTATGGACCTGAAGGACTGCCCCATCCGGGACCGCCTGTTCCTCGCCGCTCTCGAAGAGGACAGCAGACAGGCTTTGTACACCGCGGGATGCGTGGACAGACCGGGTGAGAGACGGGGGCAGCGGTGGGTGGAAGGCTGAGGGAGATAGAGGGAGGGAGAGGGAGGGAGGGAGGCAGTCGAGGGGAAAGAGGGGGAAAGGGTGAAGGGAAATGAGAGATGTGAGGGCGTGTGTGTGTGAGTGTGTGGGGTGTGTGTGTGAGTGTGTGTGGTGTGTGTGTGTGTGTGTGTGTGTGTGTGTGTGTGTGTGTGTGTGTGTGTGTGTGTGTGTGTGTGTGTGTGTGTGTGTGTGTGTGTGTGTGTGTGTGTGTGTGTGTGTGTGTGTGTGTGTGTGTGTGTGTATGTGTGTGTTGTAGTGTTAGTTGTGTGCGTGTGGTGTGTGTGTGCGCGCGGTGTGTGTGTTGTGTGTTTTGTGTGGGGTGTGTGTGTGTGTGTGTGTGTGTGTGTGTGTGTGTGTGTGTGTGTGTGTGTGTGTGTGTGTGTGTGTGGTGTGTGCCTGTGTCTGCGTGCGTGCGTGCGTGTGTGTGTGGTGTGGTGTGGTGCGTGCGTGCCCTGCGTGCGTGCGTGCGTGCGTGTGTGTGTGTGTGTGTGTGTGTGTGTGTGTGTGCGTGTGTGGTGCGTGCGTGCGTCGTGTGAGTGGGGTGTGTGGTGTGTGTGTGTGTGTGTGTATGTGTGTGTGTGTCGTGAATCAGTCAGTTTGATGGTTGAATTCAGCGTAGTTGATAAACGGTCCTTTTATTTCTGTCTGCTGTTCCTTGTTCTTTGTTCCTGTCTATATATCTTTGTCTTTGTTGTTTTAATTGTTTTGGTGCCGTTTGATACAGGAAAATCGAATAAAATCAATGATTTTTTTAATTTCGTTTTTGAGATTGAAATCTTGTCAGTTGTAACACAGAGGTGGGACAGGTTTGTTTGTTTGTTTGTTGTTGTTGTTGTTGTTGCTGCTTTGAGGGGTTGGGGTTGTTGAGTTCCTTGTGAGGCCTTGTACTGCCGGACTGCCGAGCCGAGAACGGGGGTGGAAAGAGAGGAGGAGGAGGATCAGAAGGAGAAGAAGTAAGGGGAGTATCATCCGAGAATCATTCTTTTTCTAAAGTTAGCCCAACTTCGGCAGCCGCCGAAAACACCTTGAGTACGACGCTGCAGCTCCCACCAACAACCACCTCCACCGTAACAGCCGCCGCGTCTGAAACTACTGCGTCTCGCGTATCTTCGTCCACTTCGGGGAGCACACCAAGAGGAAGCGAGGCCATACAAACCACAACCGGAAGTGACCTTTCATCGAGCTCGACTACTTCCGCTGGACGTGTGTGTGCATTGCGGGCTGCTCTTGCCTGTGTGAAGCAGAAGCACACGCAGGTGGATGCGTCTGCTTCGAGCACTACTGACATCGACGAGAACCTCGTGGCGATGTGTCTGTAAGTGTGTTTTTCTTCGTCTGCGTAAGATCCAAACGCATAAAAGGTTCAAAAGAACGCTGTTTATTAGGAAAAAAACACAACATGCGAATTTTCGGGGTAATTTCCTTTATCAAGTTACGAAACAACACTTAAACCACAGTTAACGAAGAAAAATGAGATGGAGAGCTAAGCCACTTATCAGGTTTTGGTTGAGCTATGTTGTTACGTGTCCAGCAGCCCCACTTCTTCTGTCAAAAGCTGTGGTTATGGACACACTCTCTTTGGACGTTGTTGGAACCAAAATCAACACACACACACACACACACACACACACACACACGCCTTCCCAGTAATAATAATCATAATGATAATAAGGCTTAGGTTTCCTTCTTCTTCTTCTTCTTTTTGTTTGTTTGTTTTGTTTGCTGTTTGTCGTGTGTGTTTGGGGGGGGGGGGGGGCGTCGTGCGTGCGTTGCGTGTCGTCTGTCTGTCTGTCTGTCTGCCTGTTTGTCCTCAATTATTTATTATTTTAATTTTGTCCTCGATTTTGTTCCTCTCGATTTTTTCTTTTAATCTCGTTTACTTGCTGAGGTTAGGCAAGACTTCTTTGGCAGATCATGTATTGAAAAGGCTACGTTCTTTTAAACAAGTCTAACAACATTCATTTTTCTTCCTAGTGCTATGGGCAGCGAGACTGACCCTGTGGCGCGTTGTTTCCATGACAACATAGAAGGTTGTGCGGAGAAGGATGAAGTTCATCTGAAGGCAATCAATCATATGTGGAATTCCGCTGTTTCCAACGCTAACATTTTGTGTGAACACAGTGAGTTGTAGGCTGGCATACACTATGCACTGATGTTAACGTGTGTGTGTGTGTGTGTGCGTCTGTGTGTGTGTGTGTGTGTGTGTGTGTGTGTGTGTGTGTGTGTGTGTGTGTGTGTGTGTGTGTGTGTGTGTGTGTGTGCGTGCGTGCGCGCGTCTGTGTATGTGTGTGTGCGTGCGTGCGTGTCGCGCGTGTTGTGTGGTGTGTGGTGTCTGGGTTTGTCGTGTGTGTGTGTGTGTGCGTGTGTGGGTGTGTGTGTGTGTGGTGTGTGTTGTGTGTGTGTGTGAGTGTGTTGTGTGTGTGTGTGTGTGTGTGTGTGTGTGTGTGTGTGTGTGTGTGTGTGTGTGTGTGTATGTGTGTGTGTGTGAACGCCTAAAATGGCGATGTGTGTGTTAATGTGTGTGTGTGTCTGACCATTTGTCTGACTGTGTAGGCCTGTGTCTCTGTGTATGCATCAGTTTTGGGTTAAATATTAGCGCTGCACATTCAGTTTGGAATAGTTATGTTCCACTCTCATTGTGTCATGGCCCACAAAGCTTGCCATCGCGAGCCAAAGTAGATACGAATTTCAAGAAAGACAATTTTATGGAACTAACAACAAGTGCAAATGGTAAGCTCATAACAGCTCAGAAGGTTCCACTGTAGATTTCAGAATCAAAAAACAAAACACTAAACTGTCTCAATACGTGGCCTAGAGCAGCAATCTGAATACTAGCCAGTTTGTTAAATGCATGTGCCTTATGTCAAATGTTTTGTGTATGCCTGCTGACATAAAACAGAAAACTGCTGTAGTGTTTTCATTGGCAGCGTTGTGTAGTCTATTAGCTTTGAGCGAAAGTGTCGTGCCATTTAGAGTCTCGAATTTGAGAGTTTTGACATTGCGAGGCAGATTTGGTCGTTCGTTCGTTATAAACAGTTGTTTGTTTGTTTCGTTTGTTTTGTATTGCTATATGTGCTTTGTATGTCCGAGTTGACTCTGTAAATTCCCGTAATAGGATGAATAAAGTATTCTGTATTCTGTTAGTTATTCAGTTAGTTAGTTAGTTAGTTTTGTTTGTTTGTTTGCAGGATGCAAAGGGTACCAGCAGGCCTTTGGCTGCATCAAGTCGTTGCGTGATGAACCCGTGTCGCAGCTTTGCAGGTATGAGCCGTCCTCGTCCTCGTCAGCATTACCGTCATCACCCATATCACCACCACCACCACCCTCCTCATCGTCAGTATTATTACTGTCTTCGTCCATATCACCCCCTCCCCCACCCCCCCACCCCCCTCGTCAGCATTCCCGTCATCACCCATATCACGCACCACCCCCCCTCCTCATCGTCAGTTTATTACTGTCTTCTCCTCCCCTCCCACCCCCCCCCTCGTCAGCATTCCGTCATCA